>JAQGAE010003412.1:0-14814 GCA_034696685.1 Julus scandinavius | reverse complement strand
ACACTTTTAATCCAAAAGTGCAATTCCCCATTTTTATTTTGCCGATTCGGTTTGTAATTTGTAAAATTTCTTGGATTCGAGGGTAGGGGGATCCATCCCCAAGATTACCTTAATATACGGCCTTGCCTCCTACCCTATATCTATATATTTTTCTTCATTAAAGTATGCTCGTTTTTCAGGAAATCACTTAAATTGTTCGAAAATAAGATTCAAAAGTAATAGACGGAAAAATGATTGAAAATTGTTTAGCATAAATTGTTTCACCCTTCCAAACAAATCCAAGTAAATCCAAGTTGGAAAATGCATTAAAAATAATTTTTTTAATTGGAGGGAAATATATGTTTGCAAGGGGTTTACGACATAAATTTATATTTAAAATCCATTTGGATTTCCTAATTACTCATGTATTTTGTGTTAATTTTAATTTGCAAACTGGCTCCCCCGACCCTCCCTTACCAATCCCTTCGTATATCAGTAGGTGTGGCTTAGTTTGTACCACTGTATATTCATATCGTATCGATGTTTTGCTGTGCATGCATCTTTTATCACTTTTGTGCTCGTTCATCATTCCTAAGTGCTTTTCTAAAAACACTCGGCCTACTTCACTATCAGATAACGATCTTAAATCTGCTGCAAAATGTGCACCAAGATCACCACTGAACGGCGGTGGTGTTAATGTTTAGCATTTTGGGCAATTTAAAAGGAAATTTATCTCCAAATAGTCGAATTTTGAATTACTGAAAGCAAATCTACTATATATTGTATAACCGTAATTCTATTATTGCAATTTAGCAGAATTTCTATAATTGAAGTTAATTGAATCATAAAATAATTTGAAACCTTTTGGAGTTTGGATCAGTGCCGCTTTAGACATTGCACTTTGGGATGACGAAGCATTTAAATATTTGTTTGCTATTTAAATTACTAATCATTTTCTTAATTGGCCCTTCTTATGCAGAAGAAGTAATTCTCGCAGAAGAGAGAACGACGGAAGAGGAAAAATTGCACATCAGAGAAGGTATTCAGAAAAGTAATGCCACGTTTGATCTAATTTTTGCAAGCAATATTTTGATCATGCCGAGGCTAATACTGTAATTCCACCTTAACCGCTGTTAAATAAACTGCGGCTTTAAAAAAATGTAGATGTTAAAAACAAATTTGGAATATCTTTTCTCAAATATTAAAAATAACTATGAAATATATTTCCACTTTATTCTCCACAATGCCTTGTTGCATTGTTAAGACTACTCTTATTTTCATATTAATTCTAATTGTGCATGTATTAATATGTATCATTTTTTATGCAGTACCTGTAGCACATGTACATAGGTAAACATCTTGATGTTTGTTAAAATCCGTATATTATGAAAGGTTCAGTATTATTCACGGTTTCGAGCATCCGCGGGGTGGAGGACTTTGAACCAATGCCCCGCGAATACAGGGCATTACTGGAATACCATTGGGCTCTGTTCTTGTTCAGTTTAACATTATTTTCTTATTATTACTCATTAAGCTCGTCGGCGATTAGCTGCCAAAAGGAAGAAATTAAAAAACTTGGGAAAAAGTAAAAGCACAGATACGGAAGACGAAGAAGAAGTTGATGACGAAGGTGAGAGAGACGTGGTAATAATAGACCATCCTGAAAGCAACTGTTCTGGTGCGCAGTTTTTGTAACATTAACCATTTCAAATCTTATACGTATTTACCCAAATATAAGTCTACCATTGTTTTGACAACTGACAGTTACTACCAGTGGCGGACTGGGTACAAATATTGGTTGCCAGGATACAAATGGGGCCCACCCACAACTATGCCCAGCAGAAAATCTACTGCACTTCATTCAAATTAACTGAAGTAGTCTTGCAGTGAAGTTCAGTTAATGGCAGAATTGAAAACTGAAAATATTTCTCAATTATGAATGGAAGAAAAACTGCTTTTGTTTGCAATAAAAGTGTAATAATACTGCTGTAAAAATGTAGTTAGAAATGGCTGAAAAACTGCAGTACTACTGCTGTAAAAGTGCAGTTTTCAAATGGCAATAAACTGCATTTGTTTAGATAAAATAGTAGTAACACTGCATAAATACTGTTGTAAAAGTGCAGTTCCAAATGACAAAAAAGTGCATTTGTTAGGGATAAAATTGTTGTAAAATTGCAGTAAAACTGCTATAAAAATGTAGGCGGTTCCAAATGACAGAAAAATTGCATTTGTTTCTGATAAAATTTTAGTTAAACTGGTAATACTGCTGTAAAAGTCCAGTTCTAAATGGCAGAAAAACTGTAGATCTAATTGGCAGGAAAACTGTAGTTCTAATTGGCAGAAAAACTGCATTTGTTTGCGATAAAATTGTAGCAAAACTGCAGTAATAATGCTATAAAAGTGCATTTCCAAATGACAGAAAAACTGCAGTAATAATGCTGTAAAATTGGGGTTCCATATGACAGAAAAACTACAGTACTAATGCTGTAAAAATGCAGTTCCAAATCGCAGAAAAACTGCAGTAATTTTTTTTTTCATTATACACCAGATACGGTTCCACAAAAATTCTGACCATGCTTCAGCCTTATTTAGACTTAGCACCTCATAGTAGGGCGCAATTGTATGAAATTTGATGACGACGATGATTTTAATTGTAAACTTGTATTTTCTCATGTAGAAAGAACACAGTTAATGTGCAAAAGTGCAGTAAGAAATTGCAGTTTTCTGAATAACGACAGTTTTGAAACTGCAATTTTATGGTAATGTTTTTCTTCTGGGTATTGTAAGGTTATCATTAACTTTTTATGAGAAAAAAAAAAAAAAATTTCAACAAATACATATACGTTAAAAATGACTTTTTTGCGAAATAAATTTCTCTTTTAGCTGTTATTAAGCTACTAAAAGGCCATTAACATTTTTAACATATTGTCTCATGTTTAAGGGGCCTTCTTGCCATCGGGCAAGATGACACCCTGGCCAGTCCGCCACTGGTTACGACCACTGTCTATCGAAAATTATATCATGGCTGGTCCCCTTAGGTACAGTATATGGCATTTTTCCAAAGTTACCAGGATTTCGAAATGGACTAGATGTATAACCATAAGTCGACGTATGCTCGGGTAAATACGGTGATATTTTATTCATGCATTAAATAATGCAGTGATATTTTATTTCCATCGGTTTGTCTCATCTGCATCGTCCTAATGATCTTTTAATATGACAATCAGAATCGCCATTGCCCCCAAAGAAAAAAGGTAATCTAGTAAAAAAGAACCCTGACCAACCTTGTCGATCTAACAGTATTAAACTAGTCGGTTTTGTTCTCCCCTGAATCTTAGTTCAGTATATGCCCTACCTTTTCCAATAGTAACTGCATTTGTACAGGGTGTCTGAATCAAAGCCATTAAACATAAAATCATTGACTGTATGCTCAAGTAACATGTCAAATCGATTTCGGTATTTTGCAACTAACTAGTTTACTGATTTCCCATCACTTTTGGCATAGACAAACACCAGACAAAAAAAACACCTTATATTTACTTTAATTTATGGAAATAAATAATGTTTCTAGTGGATTTCGATCCTGCAACCTACAACCTGACAACTTTGAGACCATTCATTAAGGACGTCTTCAAGAGGGGGGTAGGGAGAGGGGGGTCTGCTGGCATGTGGACAGGGGGAGGGAGAGGGAGAGCCATTATGGACGTCCACTAATGATGGTATTTTTTTAGTTTTTAGTTGTTGTTTTTTAATTGAATTTTAAGGGTCAGTGAAAAAGGAAAAGGACATCAAAAGAAATGTGCCCCCAGTCCCATATGTATTTGAATTTTTAAAACCTTGGTAAAGTCTGGAATTACGCTTAAATTTGTGTTAAACACCAATTTTATGATTGAAAAATCTGTGAAAATGTCATGGAATCGGTAGCGAGACGGGTACTTGGAAACTTATAGGATGGGCCTTGGTATGCTCCAGCAAATTTGCTGGTCACCCTACTTTTCCCTACAAAATTAAGGACGTCTGGGGGGTGTCTTTCCTAAAATAGACACCGTGTAGACAGGGGGTAGGGGTCAATTTTTTAAGGAGTTTCGGGGACGTCCTTTTTGAATGGCCCCTACATTCGTATTATAATTTTTTTATGATTACAGTTTTCTGTAAGGGTAAAGTTTTAGGGGTGACAATTTACTTTCGGATATTCTTAGCTGTGAAATTCTTGTTGAAGCTGGTTCTCCTCCGTTAAATGGCCTGTATACAATTAATGGGAAACACTTTTATTTGTTTTCGCAACAAGTGAAACACGATTTGGGCAGGCACCCTGCTTTACAGGTAGCCCTAAGGATTAGTCTCGTGCTCTCCAGTGTTTAGTTTTAAAAGAGTAGATTTTAGATTAGCTCGTAGGTCTCAGTGTAGAAATAATCCACTTGAATGTGTCATTTTAAAAGTGTCGATTATAATGTATTTCACACTTACATTTATTCCTTGTCGTCATTATTTTAGGGTTTACACGGTCTTCCTACTTAAGGTCCAGAATGAGAAATAGAGGCTTGTGCAAGCGCATGTGGAGGACTGAAAAACGACTGAAGTATGCTCATTTTACTATTTGGAGATAACATTGACTTGGTTGACTTGATTTCTGTGTACTAGTGCTAGTTTTATTTGCAGGATCTTCATCCGTCACATGATAAAAACTCAAGTTTTCTATTGGGCCGTCATAGTCTTAGTCTTGCTTAATACCATCTGCGTATCCGTAGAGCACTACAACCAACCGCCTTACCTAACCGCATTTCTAGGTAGGAATTCTTAAGTTTGGTTAAAATTAATAAGGGTAAAGTTGCACCCCTTATCAGGGTTGAGTAAACTATTCTTCTTTTTTCAAATATTTACCACAAATTTGTATTCGCCACACCATCAATCATTTAATCAAAATCTTTACATATTTTCACAAAAATTGAAAACATTTTTTTTAGCATAGTAACTTCACAGTCCAGAATCTTAAGGTGGAATATTACCTAAAATTTCACTTAGAATGAAGAATAATTGCATTTCTAAAAGAGAAAAATCACACTTATAATGCATAATAATTGCATTTATAAAGCAGAAAAAGCGCACTTTTAGTGCAAAAAATAGATTATTTTTACTAAGAAAAACCTAAACAAAAACACAATTTTAATGCAGAAAATTGCGTTTAAGGTTAATCATCCCTACAATAACCTGACATTCAATCCTACATAGCTCACATGAAAAGCATTATGCAACATATTCAAATATTCCGCCATAAAATACTTACATATTTTTTACAAAATGCCTGCGAAATGAAAAGTACTTTGGAGAAAACCACATCCAGTTGTGCAAAATCAAAACTTTTTTACGCAATTTGTGTTTTCCAGGGTGGACGTTTAACTGCCTATAAAAAGCTTCATAAACATTTTAGCTAATATATATTTTTTTTTTCAGAATACGCTGAATATATATTTTTGGGTCTTTTCATTTGTGAAATGTTAATTAAAGTTTACGCATTGGGGATTCATGTCTACCTCGAGTCGTCTTTTAACAGATTTGATTGCGTCGTAAGTAAATTTGTGTTTTGATTTGAAAAATCATCTTGGAATTTTGTAACCATAATTTCACTATTTTCCAGGTTATTGCTGGTAGTACATTTGAAGTTGTTTGGTCAAGTTTTAAGGGAGGTTCTTTTGGCCTCTCTGTGTTACGAGCCTTGAGATTACTCAGGATCTTTAAAGTCACCAAGTATGTAACCTATAGATCGTGACTCTTTTAACAGTCTTCCAACAAAATGTTAATTTTAAACGCGTTTTAATCACTGCTTTTTGTTATTTAGGTATTGGGCATCCCTTAGAAATCTGGTTATTTCTCTATTAAATTCCATGCGTTCCATCATATCCCTTCTATTTCTCCTCTTTCTATTCATCCTCATCTTCGCCCTTCTGGGAATGCAATTATTTGGTGGAGCGTGAGTATCACAAGTCATTATTTTTATTCTCCAATTTTGACCAGAAATTTGACAAGTTTAGTGTAAATTGCATTAAGCATACCTTGCAGATGAACTCTTGATTATCCTGGAGCCACCGAATTAATCACTTTCTTATCCTGTATAGGATGGGGGAATTGCTGTGCAATACTTTGGGCATGTTTAACAATCTGCTGAACATATCCAAATATTAAGTACTGAAATGGGAATATTACAAATGTGAACACCATGCAGTAGTGGACTGGGTCTAAAAATATTGGTTACCAGTAGTTACAGGGTGCCCACCCACAACTATAAGTATATCATTACTATTTAGTTTTTGTAAGAAATAGGGGACCATTCATAAAGGATGTCCTCACGAGGGGGGTAGGGAAATAGGTATGCTGGCGTGTGGACACTATGTAGACAGGGGGTAGGGAGGAGGAAGCCATTATGGACGTCCACATAATTATTGCATTTTACAGTTTAGGGTTTATCTGTTTAATTAAGTTTTAAAGATGAGTGATGGAAATGGGGTGAGAAGAAATGTGCCCACAGTCCCAAATGTACTTGAACTTTAATTTTAATTTGGAATTTCACTAAGAGCTCAGGGCATTTCCGTTAATCAGAAAAATCTGGAAAAATATCGTGGAATTGGCAGCGAGAAGAGTGCTTCGAAATTTATGGGATGGGCCTTTGTATGTTCTTACAAATTTTCTGGACACCCTACTTTAAAATGTCTAAGAGGGTGGGGGTTCTGGAATAAAATTGACACAAGTGTGGACAAGGGGTAGGAAATTTTTAAAGAAATTTTGGGGACGACATATTTGAATGGCCCCTAAGTACAATTTTCACAAATGCAGAAGTGCAAAAAAGGTACAATTGAAATGTGTGCGAAATAAATGTATACAGCAGAACCCTGTTAAGAAATTTTTCTAAGGATCGGATCAAGGGAAACCTCGTTAAATCTAATTCTCTCATTTGATTGCCATCCTATCCCTTAACATGTAGCTTTCTGTATCTAATTAACCTTATGAGTTACTAATTTGTAGGTAGTAGATCGCTCGTTATTGTAATTAATACTAAATCTTATTGTTGTTCATATCTTAGGTTTAGCTTTGCTGGTGGTACGCCATCTGCTAATTTCAACACCTTTCCTATAGCTCTTCTAACTGTATTCCAGGTAGAGTTTATTGCGGAATAGTAGCCCTTATGGCGGCACGTTTACAGCATGTGGGCAAACCGCCCCTTTCAGTGTCTTGTTAGAAACTGTCGTTGTTGCACGCATGCTCCCTATTGCTTTTTATATATATTTTTTAATACGGAGAGATTAGTGTGCTGACTTTTAGGACATGCTTTCGCATTAAATTCTGGTAAAACTGTTAGTGGTTATTCCACAAAAATTCTGACCATGCTTCAGCCTTATTTAGACTTAGCACCTCATAGTAGGGTACAATTGTATAAAATTTGATGACGACGATTATTTTAATTGTAAACTTGTATTTTCTCATGTAGAAAGAATTGACAGATTTCGTCACACATGGCATCACGTGACTTTAAGCTATCATCAAGGCAGTATACTGTACATAAAAGATCAAACAAAAAATGTTGCCTTTGGGATAGATTGCCCCTTGGAATTTAGCAAGGCATGTGCTAGATGGCTAATTTGTGTTACCAAAATGTGACCACGTAGGTCAATATCTTGAAGATTTGTAATTATTAAAAGGAAAAATAGTAAAAAAGTGGAATTTTTCTTTTATATTTTGCCAAATCTGCGTGAAATTTGTACAAAAATCTGATTTGGGAGTGGAAAAGGGGTAGATCTATCGTTAATACACCCCCCTCCCCTTGATTCCCCATATATACGGTCTTGGCTGTTATAATATGGTACATTAAAACTATGGATCCATGTGATTCCATTCGTGACGAAAATCAACATAAGTTCCATTGCATGCAGTAATATTGACTGAAGACGTCTCAAATTTTTGCGAATGCCCTATCCATCCATGTAGACGCGTAACTTATGAACGATAGCAAATATATTTACAGTCTTTAACATGCTTTTTTCTGAAATTGTATTGATGGGCACAGTATTTTCTGTGACTGCGAACCAAACCCACAGATAATTACAACATCTTTAAGGGGATTTCGATATTCGTCGAAAGGAATCATTGATATCACTAAAAATGATTTTTGTCAGCTCAGTTTAATTGAGTTTATGCATTGTTACATCACGAACTAATTAAGTGCCCTGCCCGTGTTATCATTTTAAGTTTTAAAACTTGTTTAAAAAATTAAGTCAATTTTTGGACATAATTTGTGCTAACAAATACAAATCAGCTGCTCGGTGCAAGCTGTTTTTTATCATTTTTTAAATTGCATTTATGCAAATATAAACACATAATTTATGATCGTGTGTAAAAATTATAGATGGAAAATGCCTTGTATGGGCATATCATGAATTGGAAATGTATGGAAAGGAGATAACCCTATTTATGACCATACATTACATGGTTTTAAACATATGTCATTTTTCTTATATTGTTGTGCATGGTTTTAAACAACCGTGTAGATTGTGTCATGTTCCATGTATTGACATTAATGTATAATTTGCCATATATGGTCATTTACAGAAGATAGCATGGCAACGTTTTTATTTATTGTTCGATTTTTACATTTTTTGATGTTTTGTGCTCATAAAAGGGCACTTTTACTTTCTCAGCCTAAAACTACCGCCGAAACGTTAACAATAAAGTTAATTTCAATCACGTTCAATGAACTATAGTCAATATACAAAAAGTGCATTAGAAGGTGCGTCACAACCTTCTTAACACGTTCATCATGTATTTACATTTGTCTAAATGCAATTTCAAAAATTTATAAAAAAAATACCTTGCACTGGATTTGTGAAGCACCCATTTTACCTTTTCAAATGGGAACTTTGTACCTTCGATTTGCTTGTAAACATATAATCGAGGATACATTTCTAAAATTGGGACGTGTTTTTGGATAACGTCCATTGTGAGCATTCGCTCATCAATAAAAAGCATCTCTTTGCAAACTGAAGATTTTGCAATATAATTTGTTGAATAATCGCAATGTAATTGGATCAGATGTTTGTTCATTCAGGTTTAATACTGACGAAGGAATTCCCGCCGCCAACTTTAACACTTTCTCTATAGCTTTATTGACCGTGTTTCAGGTAAACTAGAGGTTACCCTATTTATGGTATTAGTCGTTACCATTGCATAGCCATTTTGTTACGAATAGGAGTAAATCCCCTGACTAGAACAGGATTGTTTGATTTATACGAGGCTTGGTAGGACGTTGGTTTCATTTCATAATTTTCGTTGTCATTTTTAGCATGTTTTAAACTACACCTATCGAAATGTTGTCGTTGTTCACTCTTGTATTTTGTTTTACTTTTTTATTTGGTTATGTCTCAGTAGCAGTGTAGCCCCTGGCTTTTCGATTGTTTGTTTTGCTTCTATTTCAAATTGCAATGAAATTTGGTAATTGATTATTTTAACTTGTCTAGATTCTTACTGGAGAAGATTGGAATGAAGTGATGTATTCTGGAATCGAAGCGAGCGGAGGAATCCAAGGCGGAATGATTTATAGCCTCTATTTCATAATTTTAGTACTTTTTGGCAATTGTATCCTTTCTGTAACGTTTAGTAAACTTGTTACGTTCTGCAGGGTGTTTCAAAAAGGACGAAATAGTGTTGGGCCTTTAAAAACAAACGACAACAACATCATCACTTTTTAATTTGCTAATCATTTATAGGTTATTTTTACCAAATATTTGGCCATCATCACCCTTAAGGTTTGACTTTGAACCCTATAGTTCGTTGTAGTTTCTTGACTGTTGTCCAGATACACTTTTAAATGTGTTTTTGGCCATCGCCGTGGACAATTTGGCCAATGCTCAAGAATTGACCGCAGCCGAAGAGGAACAAGTTGAAGAAGACAAAGAGGTAATGTCATTTTGTAGTATTTTAAAGTTTGTCCTGAAGTCAATTTCTTTAGACTATCGAAACTTTAGTAAACTTTAGCCTTGTTGAATAGCATCCTGTGTATTGAATTTGTTCAAATACAAAAATGACATCTTAGGACCGACTTAAGATGAATGCTGTCCTGTTCTAGGTTTACCAAATATATTTTTATTTAATTCCAGAAAGCAAAGACAGAGATAGAAAAGGAATTAGCGGATTTGCAAATGCCTTCCAACACGTTACAGTGTTTGGATCCTCCTCAAGTGAACATTTGCCCCCCCTCTCCCACGCCTGAAAATACTTTAGGAGAGAACAAAGGCGACGAGGATAACAACAATATAGATTTATCAGAAGATGGTATGTTGCTTAGATTTGTATTGTGTTTTAAGTTATTCAAAAGAATGTCTTCTCCTTGATTTTCAACATTTCGTTGTGTTTCCAGAAGATGTGAGGCGAGATGGGGCGGACGGTGATGATGACATCACCGGGCCTAGGCCTATGTTACCTTACAGTTCCATGTTCGTTTTATCACCAACAAATCCGTAAGTATATGTATGACGGGTCCTCGAAAAGGGGGACAGTTATTACTACCAATCCCTTTGTTATCCCCGTGTAAATAAACATGTTATCCTACATGATCCGAGTACATTTCTCGCTAAGCGCATGTAGATTCTTTGGACATGTTCCCAATTCGCCGACGCATTCCATGGCCATATTTATCTTAACTTATACCTTAGGTTAGGTTAGGTTAGGTTAGGACAAGTTAAAATAACATTATAATAAAGTATCATGAAATTGTATTATAATGATGGGAGTCGGAAGTACCGGATATATGATGCAACTTTTTATGACTTCGTTGTGATGGAAACTATGGGGCAAAGTAGGTTTTGAATATTTTCGTTTGGGGAATGTATCCATCATATTACCTCTTCCCTGATCCAGCACTGGGAGTCGGCGAAATGGGCTGTTGAGAATTGCTAAATGGGCCATTGTTGAATCTAACCTAACCAAATGTGGTCAGGTGTATAATCACACTTAGTAGACATGTTCCCCAATTTCGCCGACAGAGCAGTACTATCGTTTAAGGTCCTAGGATCTAAAGTCTAGGTAAGGGTGGTCCAACTTTTAATACCATAAGGGCCACAAGAGTAATTAACCACAGAACCTGCTGAAGAGTGCTTTGAGAGAAAACCCATGAGCTGGGGATATTTGTTTAATGGCCTCGTATTGGACCAACTTGGTCTGAAATTGAACCCAAACCGGTCAGGATATATGTCGGCGAACTGTGGACGTCATGGGGGCTCAATCACTGTATCATTTGAGCAAGCACACTGACAAATCAAAAATGGAGAGTCTGAAAATATTAGGAGTCCTCAATCGAACTTTTCACTTGGGCATTTGGGATATCTGTATTTGGCCCACATTTGATGTGCATGCGCACTAGATTCAAGCAGCTCTGAAAAGGTCCACAAGTTGAGTGGCTTTTGTGAAATGGGCACGATTGCTGCTTGCACAGGCTTGCCAAGATAGACTGCAAGAGCTACTTGCAGTTAAAACCTCATTTTTTCTCCAGCACTTCTAAAAGCCCCATTGCAGTATGTCCAGCCTAAAACTGTGTCAGCACATGCACAATGGCCCCAATTAACTAATTAAACTGCAGACATGAGCGAAATTTTGGGGTCTGTTTGAGTAACCCTAATATTAGCTGCAATTTCTTCAAGATAATGTGCTCTTTAGTTTAGTAACACCAACAATTTCTAAAATTACCTCTGTGGATTTAAAAACTAACCAAAATAAGTTTGATTGTTTCCCAATAAGTATGACTATTTCTCATAAATTGTTATTTTTTTTCAGGGTTCGCCGTGGTGCTCATTACGTAGTTAATCTTCGTTATTTTGATTTTTTCATCATGGTCGTCATTAGTTTGAGCAGTATCGCACTAGCAGCCGAAGATCCAGTGAACGAGAAATCCTTTAAAAATTCCATCTTGAATTATTTCGATTATGCTTTTACTGGCGTTTTCACGGTCGAAATGGTTTTAAAAGTGGTCGATATGGGAATAGTTTGTCATCCAGGATCTTATTTTAGAGATCCTTGGAACATATTAGATGCTATAGTCGTCATTTGCGCCCTGGTGGCCTTTGCCTTTGCGTAAGTCTTGTTACCTTTAATGATAAAATATTAATATGTGAACACTTAAATGTTTTTTTTTTTTGGCTTTTATAATAACCTTCTTTTTTTATGCAGAGGAAGCAGTACGGGGCAAAATTTAAGCACAATCAAATCACTCAGGGTATTACGTGTGCTGAGACCTCTTAAAACGATCAAGAGGGTTCCCAAATTAAAAGTATGTTGAAATGCTTGGAATTTTTTGTTTTTTCTTTATACACTGTTAACATGGTCCTAAACGGCCCCAAGAAGTTCATTAGAGTCAGTTTAGCTGAACATTATGGAAAGTTATAAGAATAAATAAAAGGCCGTATATCTTGGGGATAGATCCTTTCCCCCTCCCTCCTCGATATCCAAGAAATGTTCCAACTTTCAAACCGAATTGGAACAATATAAAACGAGAATTGCACTTTTGCATTAAAGATGCGATGTTTCTATTAAAAAAAAGTGCAATTTTTAAGGTATAAACACATTTTTCTGCATTAAAAGTGCGATTTTTAAGGTATAAAGGCAATTTTTCTGTTTAAGAAATGCAATTATTTTTTCATTAAAATTGCGATCATACTGGCGATCCTAACTATAAAAGCCAAAATAGACTTCACCAATATTCTGGGCACAATATCCCTCTTCCCCCCTTCCCCCCAAAATGTGAGGTCATATGCGGCCATCTATAATCTGCTAACTTAAAAACCTTTCAAGCTGTTATAAGTGTGAATTTCCTTTAAAACGCCAATAGATATTTTATAAACACCTAACAAAAGTAAACCATCTTAAACTGAACACATTAACACCGATGGGTGTTCCAAAGCACTCATTTTCACCATTATTTCTTAGTGTATAATATTTCGAGTCAAATTATTTTTTAAGTTCAAAAATGAACTTCCTCAAACAACTTACATGACTAGTTTAGTTGAATTAATGGTGGAGTTCAGTTTTGCAAAATTGATATATAAATTAACTCAATTTTTAATACAGAAAATAAAAATAAAACATACTGAATTATTTTCACTAAAAGTTAATTAGTGTTATGGCAAATCACGGTCTGTTGAATAAACGGCATACATCAATTAGTGGGTTTTTTTAAGATTCCTGTGTTTGATAACTCCTGATCAAACTAATTTTCTTCACCTAGGCCGTGTTTGATTGCGTCGTCAACTCCTTGAAGAACGTAGTGAACATTTTGATTGTTTACTTATTATTTCAATTCATTTTTGCTGTGATCGCTGTTCAACTGTTCAATGGCAAGTTTTTCTACTGTAATGATGAGTCCAAACATACGAAGGGAGAATGCCAGTGAGTATATTAATTCTGATTCTCTAACTGACTCATGGACAAGTTTGGTTTTTCGTAAAACGCGTATCGTATTTTCAGGGGCGAGTATTTTAAATTTGAAAAGGATTCATGGCCGCCAACATCTGCTAAACGAGAGTGGAACCCACAACCTTTTCACTACGACAACGTTATTGCTGCCATGTTGACACTGTTTACAGTTCAAACCGGTGAAGGATGGCCGCAGTAAGCATAATGTCTACTTTGACAGAGCTAATTAAATTAAAATCCATTTTTGCGACTCTCCATATTTCGTGATTCTCTTTATTTTTCTACTTATAGAGTTTTAAAGAATTCAATGGATTCCACGTACGAGGACCAGGGTCCAATCCCTCTCTATCGCATTGAAATGGCCATCTTTTACGTGGTCTTTTTCATCGTTTTTCCATTTTTCTTCGTCAATATTTTCGTTGCTTTAATTATCATAACGTTCCAAGAACAAGGGGAAGCCGAATTGCAAGACGGAGAACTAGACAAAAATCAAGTAAGTTCTCGAATTTATTTTAAGAGTAGGAATCGACATAATACTAAAATAGTAGCCTACAGTTATTAATAACAACGAAAATAACGTGTTTTACAATTTTTCATGTTTAGTTTATTAAAACGTATATTTGGCGTAGGGCAAACGATCAGAAAGGTTCCCGGGTGATAAAATTATACAGTAGAATACGTTTTTCAAGCGGGGGGAAGTTTGGTAAAAGTAGTACGGTCGATTGTAACTGATATATTAAATAAATGAATATAAATGAAAATCTTAATGACCTAGCTTAATACTCGTTTTTAATATACTTTTATTTTGCAAAATAATGTAATTCTACCGTTTGTCTACTATTCAATTTTTTGAAAATTTCATTAATTCATATTGTTTTCACGTTATCATTTATAAAAGTATAACTTTAGTTCTTGCTTATAAAATGACATCAGTAATAAGAATAGAATTTTTACAGTGGGTTACTCAAACGAAATTTTCATTTGGGCAATTTGGCTATCTGCATTTGACCCTTATGGTGCACATGCGCATTAGATTCAAGCAGCTCTACCAATTAAGGTCCACATGTTGTTTTTTGTGACATGTGCACAAATGCAGCATGCGCAGGCCTGCCAAGTTGGACTGAGAGAACAACTTGCAGTTAAAACGTCCTTTTTTTCTCCAGCCAATTAGAAGGCGTCATTTTCAAAAAGGAGTCATCACATATACTATGACTCCGATTAACTGGTTAACTGCAGACATGTGCAAAATTTTTGGGTTTCTGTTTGAGTACCCCTATTAGTGCAATGTTTATTAAATAACAAGTCTAAATATAACATTTTTTTTTCTAGAAATCTTGCATCGATTTTACCATTCACGCGAAACCTCTGCAACGCTACATGCCCAAA
>JAQGAE010003411.1:0-14815 GCA_034696685.1 Julus scandinavius | reverse complement strand
ATCTTTGCTGAATAAAAAGTTATCACACTTAAAAAATGTACAAGATGGGTGGATGAAAACTTTTTTGACACAGTGTACATATGTATAAACATTGGAACGAATAATACGTTATTATCAATAAGGCCGGTATTAAAAACCAATTAAAGGTACATGTACACAAGTCAGTTCTGTCAGGGAAGATAAAAAAAAGATATCCTGCGTATTATACTTTCATAGAATTCAGCTGACGCATTTGTATACGCACGTCCGTCACGTTGCCGATCTTTTTGGACACGTTACTGATGTGTGTAAATGGACCCCTAACGACGAATAAATGGGTGAGAAAGTATTGGCATTGGAAGTTTTCATTTTTTTTTGGCGCCCCCAGCATCGTTGCTATTTTTAGAACGCTAATAACCGCGGTAATCCTATGAAACAACCACGCCATTCGAAATGTGCGGGGGCGGGGTCCTCGTTTTCAATTTCACGCAGACTTCTGTGAACCCCACAAGGCCATCGTACCATATTATGCACGACGAAAATACGTTTACCCTCATCTTTCGGCGCTGTGCCAAAAACTGACCGTCTTGGACCGCACCAAACGATGCACAAACAAACAACAAAAAAAAAAAAAAAAACAGAAAACCTCCGCTGAGACTACTACACAATTTTTTCCTAAAGCATCTTTCGAGAATTATCGAACCTCTGACTCGTGTTTCGGAGAAATCCTGGCCGTAAAAATCGAAAAAGTACAGCTTCGGGTCATAAATTCAGCGAAAATACGGTAAAGTCCGACATTAATCTTCCCACACGCTATACGCATCCCAAATCGTATTACCTCATCTTTAGTACCACGAAGCTATACATAGACATAAAAAAACTTTAGTATTCATTGATAAAAAATTAGACGTTTATTTATACCTCGTTTTTAAGAGATGTTGTATTGCTGTTTTTACTTCGTTTATGATATTTCTCCACATGTACTTTTCCGAAAACGTAGTAAGTATTACGCAATGTACATGATATTATCCATGTATATACTCAAATACATCTCGAGTTATTAGATTTGGAATACCTAAGGTATTTCTGGAGTATACAGATTACCAACATTGATTTAGAACTGCATTGCTTGCTTTTAACTTGTATACTGTTCACCTGCGTTCGATTGAGTGGTAATGAATTCCCTTCCATCTTAAAGCAACTACTTCCAACCCTTATTTGGTAAGAAATCCCATCGGAGGTTTATTAGAGATCAGTGGTTTATTTAATATTAACCAGCTCTCACTCCCAATAGGAATAAGCTATACTTAAGTTCGGTATAGCATGATCAGATACTATTAATCAAATCAAGTATGCTATCTTACATCATTTTAATTAAATGATTAATCTCAAAACAAAATCGCAAGATGATCAGATTAAACCAAAGTGTTTTTATAGCATAGCATCGTCCAACAGGAGGCGCTGCGATAGCGTAATTACCCTCCACTACTATTCCATCATGACACTGCAATATTATCCCACCTATACAGGTTGCATATGCAGATCACAATATATTATAAACGGCCGTCCAAATGTTTCCTTCTTAAATAGATTACCATATTTGCCCTGTCATCGCTATTCTACCTGTCCACAAGAGGGCGCCACCACTCGCCTCCCCGTGGACGTGTTATTGATTCAAGATAATAAAAGCAAGAGCCATTCACAATAAATCTGCTTTGCTATGCTTTAATTCCACACCACTTTTGGAAAATTACATGTAATTAAGTTTCCAACCACGCACGCATTAAAAACTAGTTAATTTAAAGTGTACGGCCAACATAAAAACGTAAATGAATTGATTGAAACACCAACCTCAATTAACATACACAAGAGTAGAAATACAGAGTAGGGGAGAGAAAAAAAATATAAAGTAACGCGACGTTATGCTCCGGAATATTAATTTGGTTTGATTTAGGGCGTGGGCCCTGTGTGGGATACCACAGATTTTTTTTTCGCCTAAATCCAAAACGCTATAAATAGGAACATCAACTACTTTCAAATTTCGGATATAGGGTTTCCAAATGCGGGCACGGCGTTATATAAATTAGTTTAATTATACGTTTCCTGCATATACGACCTTCAACGCGTATTGCAAAACGACATTTAGGACAATATGACTATGATAGCAATATGACTATCAGTGATATCTTTTGAATTATGAGAAAAATAAGGACAAAAACCGTGTTCGTGAACAAGTTTTTAATTTTGTTCCAGGCACCTGTTTTGTAATTATGTATACAGCTGTAGAAGGTAAATATTCCTACAGATAGATGGTTAGTTAGGAGATTGGAATGTTATATACACAATGCCAATGGCATTTCAATGAAATATCATTGATACCTGTATTGCAATTAGTGATGCATTTATAAGTTCATAAAATATCGCCTTGAACAGGCTATCAATTGGTCAGTTATGCTCAAAAAGAAATTCCCTTGAAAATATAATAGTGTAGCTATAGTGAGATGGTTTGTTTTGCAAATAATATTATTTTTCCATTATTTTTGGCACCAAGCCTTGTTTAATTTCCATTCAGAATTGGTGAATCAGCCTGCCATATTGGCAATACCCACGCAAGAGCCAAACGAGATATTAAACAAAAAAAAAAAAAAAAAGCAAATGCAGAGTACCTCCACGGAAACATTGGATATAAAAAATGCGTCACATACACGCCCAGTCATACCATCATCATTGCCATAATGCTAGTCTATTTTGGGTACCAAAAATAAGGTGATCGTGGTTGTATATTTAGCCACGACTATTGGAGGATGAACATGGACGGACTTGGAATATTTTATAAACTAAGACCTTAAAACTATAAAATATGAGATAAAAAATCTCATCCGGAAGAACATCTTCTGGATTTAGCAAGTGAAAACAAGACAATTCCAAAATAGCTCACGATTTCATTTTAGCACTAGTGTCAAAATATGCCCTCTATCAAACGGGATTATCAAGATCTGGAATAAGAACACCTGTCAACAAAAATCCACAGGAACTTAAATTACCTTTTAAGTTCTGTTCGTTTGAAAAGTATGTTCATAAATTGCCTACTTACTCTATCGATCAACATAAACGCCATCTAATCCTCCCCTACCATGAGTTTGACCAGAATGCAACGGTTTTGTTGAAGTATATACACCACAGAATTGATTTAAACTCTGATAATAAAAAACTGATTTCAGTAAATTTGCACACAGTTCAACTCTTTGTGTTTTGAATGACAAATTTTCCATTCATTGTCTGATCTTACAGAAATGCATGACATAAGCGCACACGGCATATCCTCTGCAATTCTGAACATGTGTTAGGATGGTCATCAAGGTCTTAACCTTTAACTTATAATTTAGCTCCATTTGTTACAGTTACTTTCAGCATGAAAACACACTGTAAAATGTACTAGTTTCCTTGCCAAGCCATGCGACAGTTTCAACATTGTATTACTCTGTCATTCATTTTGGTCATGTGGTAACTTCTGTCACTTCTACAATCTATTTCCAGTATGTAATTTATCAAATCAAAAATAGATTGCATGCCCATCATCAAAATACACGTTTGCAAAGAAATACAACTAAACCAACAAGGTGCAACACTGACAATTTATAAAAAAAATCATTTATCCAGTTTTTAGCAGTCCCTTAAAACAAAAAATTAGACATTCTATCTTCTGGAACCAGAAGTGTAAATGCAAACATTTGTATCGACATTTCACATTACCCTGGCGAAAATCATGTCGCACAAAATGAACATGACTTGGTCAAGTTAACCCTTAACGGCCAAGAAGTTTGAATCCCTACATTGCACTTTCAAGATTTCTGTCCAGTTTTACTGATACTCAAGAGAGACCCATTGTCGCTGGTTTATCGGTCTTACGTGTGTGCACACGTTGACACAAGCCATCCATCCAACCATCAAAGTTTCTTCATTTTGCAAACGAGAGCCATCTGACATCGGACATCGCTATCTGTCAAATCCAGCCCTGGCAAAGGCCCGCAATCTAATCACTAATTGTTGACTGATTCGGCTTCTCCCATGCACCCCCCCCCTCCCATATCAGTAATCTCCCCGAACAAAATCCCCTTAATGCCATCGCCGTTTCATTTACAACCACGAGTCCACGATACGTCGCCAATGCCATCGTCTAATGAGTACGACGTTACCTAGGAGACATCTCGCTCTATTTCAACCCCCCTCCTCCATCCGTTCAGGTAGGTGGTTAGAAAGGGGGTTCTCATTTGCACATAATCCGATGCAGTTCGCATTAGAACGGAGCCGGACTGCTGATGGAAGGAAATTTCGTGCATCGCATCTGTCACTATGGTGATGGATTCTTTTTTTTTTCCCCGTTTTTTTTTTCTTCTTTTTTTTTTATTTAGCCGAAAAAGCCTCTGACAAATGCCCGAATCAGCGCAGTGCAGTGAAGCGTTTAGATTGCGAGCTTTTGAATTATAGATGGAAATATATCCAGCATCCCAACTTCCGATGTATTTGCGCCCGTGGAGGGGGAAGCCCAAGAGATGCTACAGGCAAATGGTTCGATGTGCTGCCATCATCTTCTAATCAGTACGTCTTGCCGATGCCAAAATAAGTAGGGAAAACATGAGCACACCTATATATCGCACTGCCTAGGAAAATTAAGTGCCATGTTGAAAGATGCCACAAATGATTAAAATCACGCGTAATGAAAACAGTAGGGCCCACGTGAAAATTTGGGTTAGGGGCAGGAAATAAAAGCCTGTACAGTCTCACAAGTAATACACACATAGTATTAAATATCTTGCATCCTTAATAATTATCAAAATTCTACAGCATATACCAGCGTTTTCTAACCGATGTGCTGCCAAGGTTCCCCATGTGTGCCGCAGATGTTTAGGGGAGGGTGGTACTGTGCTTAAAAAAATTGTTGAAAAATCCTGTTGTATTCCAACAGATGCTACCATATTTTTGTTACAGAAATTTCGTTTTATATTTCGTGAAATTTTGGCAGATTTCTGATATACTGCAACACGGTTTTATAAAGCAATAGCCGTAGAAATACCATTTTTTAAAGGAATTTGCTTTCGTATTTCATGAAATTTCTCCCAAAATTCCATAACTTTCTGATATACAGCAACAAGATTTTACAACGCATGAAAATCTCTCCCTATATGCAAATGGAATAAGGCTTGAGAGGGCTATCAGTTTAAGCCCTTGTATTCCAGAGTTTCATAACTGGTGTGCCGCGACAATTGTAGACCCAGTTTAGTGCCGTGGACTGAAAAAGGTTGAAAAACACTACTATATAGAGCAGGTATGAGAATATATCTTGTGTTATTACAATTTCAACAAAAACAGTTCACAAACTGCTCAAAATTCCAAAAATTGCAAAAAAGTATAATAAACGTGCTTTTAAAATTCTATGCGAATTAAAAAATTTGTAAGGTTTAGTAAAACTTCAATATTACAAGCATTTAAACCAAAGCCAATCTCGTTCTTAGTTGGTTTTCAAACTTCGAAAAGTTGTTGGGAAAAGCCAGAAAGCCCACTTTTTTTCTGAACTTTGTTTTAATTATTGGATAAAACTCACTCTTGCAGATAATAAATAAACTCTGAAAAAACCAAAAGCGTGAAGGTCGATTCTCCTCGCAAATTAAAAAAAATGTCATTCTCTGAACCCCCATTGCTAGACCCTAAATACTGCGAAGGTCGGTCAGTCCTCTCATAAGGGGATACAACATTACATCCGTGGGCCCGGATGTCAGTGAAAACAGGGCCGGATACAGGGACAGGCGTCATCCCCCAAAAAACAAATAACCGTGTCATGGTGCACCGTGCCTGTACAATTCACATCAAGAGTGTTCGTATATAAATAAAATTATAGCACACGTTGTCAAAATAACATTTCATCAAATTAAATCCAACAAATTCCATGTGCCTTACTGGTTAACATGCATGGTTAAACGCTCAAAATTAAGGATGACGAGAAAATGCATTTCTAATTTAATTTGCCTTCAAAACGCAACCTAGATTTGCAAACAGTCGGAGAGATTATGTTAATTGTTTAGACAGTAAAACAATTAACCTTATTCCAGCTCTGCAACCCCTTCTGGAGTACATGTACGAGTTGGGTGGAGTTTTCAACATGGCCGCGCCCATTTGCTCCAGTAAGCAGCAATTTTTACCCACCACAAGGCGGACATCTTGGAAAACATTTCTAGCATTTTCCTGATAGCAAACGAACGATTGCATGATGTAGAAGTTACAATATGGCTACTATACGTATTTGCCAATTGAAGTAAAAGGAAGCGGTCATATTGGAAATACAACGCTAACGGCTCGTACGCACGCCGCCAGGGGGTGCTGAACCGAAATAGGTTAATTAGGATTAATATTAGCTAAGCATAGGGCTTAACGATATTGATGTAAATAGATGTATTTGCATTCCAGACGCGATCGAAATTTCTGATCCAGATCCGGGCAACGGCCACGTGACCACGGAGTGGTCATCCAAGCAAAATGCCTCCGAAGTGACCGCACGTCAATTTGCCATCTCTTAATAACCATCGCAACAAGCACGCATAGCTTAATTAAAAAGTAGACCTACGAGCATTTTTCCTGAATTAATTCAATTAATCCATGTCTACTTATGCATGCTGATCGCCTGTATTTGACACGCGCGCGTTGCTGAATAAACTGCTTATTAAGAAGCCAACGACGATGCTAATGACAATAATAACAAATGTGGAGATGGAAAAGGATTATAATCCAGCCTGGATTTTTTTTTTATTTGATTTTTTTTTTTTACAATGTAATCATGACAGCACTAGCCTGTTCTTCGAAAACAGGGCCAACGTGTAATAAAAATACCATTTTAGGCCTGAGCATACTAATCGATAGCACTAATTTACTGCCTTGTAAATACACGCACATCGATTATCAGTTATTAAAGGCCAATATTTCTAATTAAACCAGTAAAAGTTGCGTAGCGGGTGCAATTTCACCGCGACCTGTAACATTTCCGCATCGGCTATAAATAAGGATACACAAGGTACATTCCTCCAGCGCCATCCAGTGAGCGCCACCAGATTCTGAATCTAGTGGTTATGAATCAGAATCAGAACCTATCATAGTGTTGTGTGGTACCGACAATGTATAGTTGTACTATTGACTCCCAGATCACACACCTTGCCGATAGTATTGATTTCGCCGACTCTCATTATATAGAAAAACTTTAAGATAAATTACTATAATTTTATTGTAATGATAAGTTGAATACAGAAATGTACAGAATTCTACAGACTTTTATCGACAGGTACGTAGGTGGGATTCTCAATAGTTAACTTTCCTGTACAAAATCATTCTTAAAGATTTTACTATTTCGAGCATTGACTGTCAAATTTCCTTTGGCAATATTAGCATATACAGTGTATTCATGTTCGACTTTAAGTTGATTTGCTCATATGAACTTGGTTGTTATATAATGTGGCAATACCACATATGTATTCAGCATGGAATATTAATGCAATCCACTATGTCACGTCATGACATTTGCGTGAACTGAAGAACGATCTGGGAAAGCCTGTGGCAGTCCATGGAAATGGCGCCACATGGTCTGTTTGCAACAAAAAACTATTCAGTCAATATATGGGAGGAAATGGGATTCAAATGAGGTCATTTTTTCAAATAAGATCTACAGCTCTAAAACCGACTAATCCACATCCATGCAATTAAGACCACTATACTTTTTGGTAGCTGAAAAAATGTGATTTTTGTCAGAGACCAGTATTGAAATTGTTCTAGACCGAAAAAAAAATTCTTCATCCTAAAAAGTAAAAATTTCAAAGCTTACATTTGCATGAACTGTAGTGTAGGCTTATTCCTAATTACAGGTGGAAAAACCCCAAAGCCACACTAACTTGTCAAACATGCATTTAATTTGAAGGGTATAGGCTAAACACGCCTATTTCAAAATTGCTAGGTTATTGCATACATTACACTTCTAATTATAGTTAAATGTTTGCGATTGCCTGTCTATGGTCTATTACCGCTATTGGCGAAATTCAGGAAAATGTTAGATTACCACAAAAAAACGTACAAAATGGCGACTGCCATTTCAATTACATATGCATAGCTGGGGTCAACAAAGGGACACAAATATAGATTTTTGTAAAGCCTATAGTTGCGATATGTTTAAAAAAAATAAACGAAATTTAAGCATTTAAAGGAGTATAAAAATATCTGTTATAATTCCCTTTCAAACGTGAATATAACAATTTACTAGACAAGAAAACACTGGGATGATATGCGATATTCTTCATAATGAAAAATATGAAAGATATGCAATCAAAATCTGTAGTGAGATCAGCGGCACACGTTCTAATGTCAAAACTATTATGTTTATAGCGGTGCGGACCTTAGAAATAATAATCTATTTAAGCAATTTATCAATGTGGAATTGAGTTATCATAGCATGTATCAAAACTAAGTCAACATTAATGTCGGATTATTAATTGGATTGTCATAAGCTACAATGTTATCCAATAGACATGAAAAATATGCGACGGTATTAATGAAACAAATGTACGGAAATAATATGGTTATAGAAATCTTCACATAATTCATTACCACCATATGTTTACCATGCCCAAGATTAATGAACATGCATTCTTTCTCATTTTTCAGTGCAACCATTTTTATTTTCAAAATGTATATCGATTACATGTGAAGATGCTAGAATTGAGAATATGAATTGCAAAGCATTACAAGTCAGATGACATGACTTACTGATATGCAGGAGATAAATCGATATACAGTATACGATAGCATCTGACCAGGTTCAAGAGCTTAAACTTTCACAAAATGTCAGCAAAAAAAGGAGGTTTCCAACACCTGATGGGAAGTACGAAAACAACCTTCGCTCGTCTTATCAATCGCCATTTCCTTAAAATCAATTTTCCTCAAATATTCCACTCATTATTCCGTACCAAAAAGATGATAGACGACATCTAAAATCGCCTGAGAAACCGCTAACATGAATGACCCATATACGAGCTCGGAGATTTCTTGCCAATTTGTTTTTTTTTTATCAAAAATAATTGCCATGAATATTACCACACGATTTCCTGATTATACTGTGGTGTGTAAACAACGTCGTCGTTGAATCTGTTTTAAAAGCGAATAAGAAAGCAGCATATGTAGATAGATATTCAAGGATATATCGACATTTTGTGCGGGCCTCACATTCTAAAAATATCGCTGTTAGATTCCGAAGATAATGTAATTTTATTTAGGCCACCCTTAATTCTTAGTCAAACCACCTGAGATTTCTTTCGACATATATTCCGGTCCTGTTTATGATGAGTCCATCATTGCCTATTGTAAACAACGTGACCCGCTTTCAAATGTTGATTATCGAGCATTCACGTACACAATGCGGCAGAACGGGAAAAAATTGTTGTCATATGCAAATAGCCAGGAGACAGCCAATGAAGCATGTCTTAAGGAGGAACTCTATACGTGGCCACACCGATTCTAACTAAGGTTCTATAGAGGCAAAGTTATTAATGCGAAAAATTAGGGCACGTATGGACACGAACACGTTTTGCAAACGCAAGCACAAAAAAATCACAAATCACTGCAATTTGGCAGGTTTCTTCAAAAATAAACAAACAGGTCTGTTTGACTTCTGTTCTTATCCAATTTTGGCTCATTTTAGAATATTTTCTGCAATAGAAGCACTGACGCTTACAATGATTACCACTCTGTGCAAAAATACTGAGAAAGTCAAACTATAATGTTAACTCCCTGCAAAAGTCCAATTTGGCGGCATTTTATAATATGAAATCCAATATTGCAGATATACCTAACAGTTACATAGAATGCGTCATAGATGGCGCTGTAATTTTTAAATAGATCAATCATTGCCAAAGCATAGCAACTACGCATGCAGCTCTAGGTACATTTTTTTAAAAGTATATCTTGTTTCATAAGATTAATCAAACAAGATCGTATTTTTTTTTTCAAATGATCTTAAGCGGTGATGCAGCGACTGATATTAATGGTATGTTTGCCAAAAATCGGGATTTGATACTGCAGATTTAATCGAAACAACTTCAGAACTGCCTTCTGGTGCTGACTTCGAAAAGCTGCACCATGCAGCATTGATATTGTTATAAATATTTTAGTCAAAACAAAACTCAACAGCAACTAAAATTTAAAACAGCTTCTGAAAATCTGTTTCAAAATAACTAGCAGTAGGCAAATCTGATATGTCACATGATTCTGAAAGAGTAGTGTTCAGCAACATGACAGCATTAAGCAATTAATACTTTGTAACACTAATAATGGCTGACATTTTCTTCTATTCATTGCAACACATGATGCAACATTGTTTTGCCACTTTATCCGAACATCTCACTTCCCACAATATTCAGATGCTTATAAAATCGAAAACATACCATTTCCCAGCTTACAAATTCAAATAAGAAAGTAATCATGTTATTTTCCAAATTAAACATCGGTGTGCTAAAAAACAAGCTTTACATACAGATTACTATTATAAAGTCACCAAAAAACGCATCAAGGAAGCCAGAATACATCCAAAGAAAAACCATTCTGATAAGCCAAAGGAAGTAACCTAACCAAGTTAACCTTGAAGCAGCTTGACAGAAGTAAACATATTTACGTTAACTCAGTGATCGGGGAACACATTTACTCACTTTTTCATGAATAACAGCTTGTTTTTGCTAGTATTTAGGTACTATTTGCTGCTGATTAGATGTTGCCAGCCTCACTTTAAAGTCGTTTCGCATTTATCAAAATAAAAATCGATAAATTTACCAATCTGAATTATAATTTACTAAAAACAGATACAAAGCAAAATTAATTATACATTCAGACATCATCTTCCTATATGTCAAAAGGTTATTTCCAAACATAAGTTTCTATTTAACTACTAAGTAAAACATGCGAATTTTCATTCGATTCATATACATTTCTGAGTGACTTTTAGGTCAGCCCCTCCCAACAGCATTTTCTTCATGGCTCAGTTCTATACGTAGCCAGTTGGTACAAAAATGGACTTTTTATGCATTTGGCATTATCTGCCCTGGGCTTCATTCTCTGAGCTCTAGTTTGCCCTTGTTGGCACTTTCTAGTTCCATTTCTATCCTGGATCCAACAGGGAATTCAACTTTGTTAGACGTAAGGCAATAAAGATTTTCGAGTACGAGACCCTGGTTGATATCAAAATTTAATTCTATTAGGCCCGGCCTAAGTCAATATGCTAATTATGCGCATTTTGGAGCAGCACGCTGCATGTATTATCAAATTGAGACCACAAAAAAAGTGGATATTTGGATCGCTTCCAAGTGAACACAAGGGCGCTTTGCAGCCAAGAATTATATCGTGTATGAACTGGATATAAATGAATGTATGAAAGCGGAGGAATACCTATAACTGTACGCCAGTACTATTTATCGATTTTTCCTTTCCTCGCCGGGTGCATATAGTCCATAATGGCAATGCGGCAAGCCGGCATAGCTGGCAGGTAGTATATGTACGAGGAGAGTTCGCAATGTCCTCACCTTGGCATGCTTAACATTCACATTCCAAAAAAAAACTTTGCCATTTTTAGCATCAACCACTGTAGCAACTTGCTTTTTCCCCCCATATGGTGTGTTCGCGTATAGAGAGTCGATGCAGCAAATCTCAATACTGACGTTCAATTTAAATGTTTCCAAAGGTCATATTGCTTAAGGGCTTGCCGGATCCTTATGAAAAAGCAATGAATTCGATAAGAGACAAGAAAGCAGACGCTAGGTAACTGCAGTGCTGACGGATCGATGGCAAAGTGCCCTATGACGGTATCAAGCCTTTTGCCCATCCCATTGGTACATAGCTTTGTATGAGAACATGCATGTTACAAAGAGTCGGTCCATTGTAATAAAGGGTTGCTGCACTCGATTATAGGTATCTTCGGAGTAGTTGGTTCCGATCTCCGAAGCTTCATGCCGATACTTTAAAAATTACCATAACAATTAATAATTCATCAGCACATTAATTATTTAAAAAAATGCATCCTATAATAAGCAGTCAAACGCTATATGCATACATGTAACCATCGGGTTGAAATGGGGGCGTTTGAAACTAATAAGACCTAAACACCATTTAGCAACTATGACAGCCTCATATCGCGGGTCCAGATAAAATAAGAAAAATCTTAAATCTGATCACGTGCCTAATTAAACCAATCTCACAATTTAAAGGACATTAAATGCTTTTGAGAAGGATGACAATTGTAAAACAATTGCACGTGTTAAAATTGAAATCCTTTATCTGGCTGACAACTATAGCTGGCCCAATTCGGATTATCAAGGTTCTTCAGTTTCTTTAAGTAACAAAGTATAAATTACACACGTGTGCATAATAAAAAAAACATCCTGAAAACCACATCTTTTTCACAAAGTAATTTGGAATCTTGCAGGTTTCTTGTAGTAGCCTTGGCAGCCATCTTAGTTCCAAGACACGTTAGTCATGCTAACATATTAAAAGAATCAATTTAAAAGCCATAAATCTAAATGTTAACCCGAACGATTTAGCATCCAGCCAAATACCTACATGTAGTTAAACAGAATAAGAAAGTGGCGTTGCTTATCGTTAATAAGTCGAAGATAATTAATATCAAAAGAAGTCTAACACATTAATGAAACCGTGAAATATGCATATTCTAATCTTTGGATCGATGACATAAACGATGATAAAAAAAGTGTTCAAAGGCGTCATTTCTACAAGGTAGATCATTCCAATAGGTAAAGAAAAAGGGGTAACCGGAATGGAAAAGTGCAAAATATATATCTGTTATAAATAGAATACTATGACGTACGTGTCAATATTGGGAAACCAAATCTTATTACGTGTTACCCAAACAAGTGTATACATTTTTCAAAGCAAACATCTTCCATTTCTCATCTAGGCCTCGCATATTTGATAACAATTAATCCCAGACAGGATTAGGCACACTTAAAGCAATACAAAAACTTAAAACATACTCGTCAGCATAAGACCTTGACGTAGATAGACTATCGTAAAAACATCGAATTGCAATGGACAAAATGGCGGCATTGCTGCAGCCATAACCGAAAAATTCCAGGCGCAATTAACCCAATAGCATAGGCATATAATTGGCATACTACTCCGTAAATCATAAATAAACAACGGGGAATTAATAATGGATGAACGCATTCTTCGTTGAAATAACAGTTTAAAAGTGCCAATCCCGGGTGACGTCGGCTCAACAGGATTTCCCCTGAAATCCATAAGTAGGCAATCCCTACTTTCCCCACATATACATCTACATATTCTTCCACGCATGACTTTTGGAGAAGTATAGGTTTGACCCAAATTGAAGTTCATAAGCGGCGACAACGATGGGAAAATACATACAAATAAACGACAGGCAATTTCAAGGATATTGACATTCAGATACCAGTGTGATATAGATAAGTTTCCAAAAGTAATCTATACATGCGAGTACAGACTTTCATCAAAAGAATAATGATGAGCAGCTGGACATTAATTTTCCCATAAAACTCTTGCTGCGGCAAAATCGAGCTAATTTAATAGGGTGATTACAAATAGTTTAACCAATGATAACACTAAACCCTAATTCATAATGTCCAATTAAATCAGCCGGACTCATTAATGCCTATTTTTTTCAGAGGCAATTATACTTAAAAACAGATATATACCACTCAACACTCAACAGCTGTTTTAAATAATTCTTGCCTGTACAATTCTAGATCCATGCAGGTGTCATAGACATATATCATTGACTATATAACAATACAGTGCCAACTGCAACAGCTTTTCCCCGATGGTTATTGTAAATTCAGTTATGAAAATAAATGATTTGAAACGCTATAGTCCAATGCTATAATACTGACTTCTAAACTAAGGCAAGACTAAAGTTATAGAGGTTATTTATTATAAGGTGCCACTCAGAAATTCAAGGAAGCAACTGATACACAATTATTTAATATGAATCGGGAAAGCTTCACGACAAATCCGGTATAGAAACAAAAAATCCTATTCTGTATTAACTCAAATTATGATTTAAACAATGCTTATGTTCTGAACATGATGCCAACTATATATATAAAAAGTGAAACGAAAAGTATCTCCGAGGAACGACGTCAAATAACCACAATACATTTTATTTATACAATAAATATTGGAAAGCATCGCTGAAAATTTGTGCAACTTATAAAATTCTTCAAATTTACTTTGTACTATATTGGCCACAAATTCAACTTTAATGTCTGTCCCCATTTCATGATAACATTGAACTATGCGTATTCGCGTTCCGTTATCAATGTCGATTATCTACGGTAAAGACATACATATGCATGAGTTCCGAAACTGTGTTCACAATAAACAGTTTAAACAAGCGTTTAAATGGCGTGTTTATTCCCACTGTTTATCAACCTTTACTCGTTGGAACAAGGCTGGCTTCTAGTCTAAACGCCAATTTATACTACTAACCTTCACGAAAACAGCAACACTGTTTTCCATAAAATATATACTGTTCATATTTTATACTTTCACTGCCTGGCATATGCATTTTTCTACAATGGGGATAATTTTAAAAATTTTATACTGGTGGTAAATTATACATTTTGTCTACCATTTTTAAGCTCGATCACAACCCTATCACTTTCAATGGGTGAAATTTTAAAACGCAATTACAGCCAAACAAAAAAAGATTAAATAAAAATAAAAATTGTTTAAAATAGCTTGATAAATCAGCAATGGTATCACTTTT
>JAQGAE010003410.1:0-14818 GCA_034696685.1 Julus scandinavius | reverse complement strand
ATGTGCTCTCAAGTGAGGAGATGTGCTTTCAAGTGAGGAGATGTGCTCTCAAGTGAGGAGATGTGCTCTCAAGTGAGAAAATGTGCTCTCAAGTGAGAAGATGTGCTTTCAAGTGAGGAGATGTGCTTTCAAGTGAGGAGATGTGCTCTCAAGTGAGACTGGTCGCAAACGTGAGGCGTCCCTACTTCAGATCTGCTTCCAAGTGAGAATGCTGTCACGAGTGCCCAAACTAAGATGTGTATACCCAAGATGAAATGGGCTCCAAACGACAAGGGCCCTTAAGTGAGATCAGCTTCCAAGTGAAAAAACAACAAGATGAGGTCCCAAATGACAAGGACCAGCACATGTGCCCCGAGTGACAAATGTTCATTTTTCGTTCGTTGATCCTCCAATTTCCCCAAATTTATCTTTTTCACTTCAACCTAAATTAGATTGTTGAAGTTCACTAACACATCCTTGAGATTTCTCTAAATTAAGCGCATTTTCACACTTTTTACTACTTTTTTTTTTGTTTGTTCGTAGTTTTAAAAAACACGTTTCCACCCTTTTTTTTTGCGTGCGTTTGAACTCAATGTCGTGTTTTTGGCCTTATAATTTCCACAGATTTAGACAAATGGTGACATCTGGATTCAAATCCATGTGGGAATTCTAATTTTTCATCCGTTTATAAGAATCTCTATATTAAGTCCTTAGATTTTCGAAGACGGCCATTTTCCAAGATGGCGTCCCCTCGGCCTCTTCTTCTTCTAAATCCCTGTAGTTAAGAATCTTATCCGTTGAATCTTCGTCTTTCGTCGGTGACAGGTGAATGTGGAAGATTCATTGATGGAACCGCTGACTAAAATTCCCACAAACTGACGGTTTGGATGACAGACGAGGGGTTACTCATGTTCGAGAACACTAAGTTGCTAAATGACGAAATGGATTTTTTAAAACATTTTTTTAATTTTCTTTAGACTAAAATCCCTGGAAATGTGAGTCAATCCCAGAGGGAGTTGAATCCCTTTTATTCCGTCATTTCTAGAAATACTCGGAAGATTTTACTTCTCAAAGACTCGCAAGTTTTGAGTCTAAATTGCGAGAAATCTTTTTGTGACAAACAGAATTGTGCGTGAGGTTTCCACGGGCCACGTTCATTGGCCAGTTATATTTTTGTCAACCTCCTGAGAAACCATACTCCATGGAATCGAAGGAGCACGCTAAATGCAACAAAAAGCATAGTTTAGAAATGTCGTTTGTGTGCATCCTCACTCGGGATCCCTTTGTAAAAATATAGGAGGCACCATGCATTCTATATTCCACACAATATAGCGCCACGCGGTTTTAAAATTGACAATTCAAATTTGGAGCTTTATTTCATTATACACTGTTCTTTTTCGCTGCACGTGCATGGGAACGTTCTATTTTAACGCTCTATATAGAGAGAGAGGTTGATATGACGTTTTTTTTTTTTTTGGCGTTCTTCTTCTTTGGTCTTCTATTTTGACATTATTTTTAGCCTTTTATGTTGACTTTTCTTGGCATTCTATTTTGACGTTCTATATTGACATTCTAGTTGGGTGTTCTATTTTGACATTATTTTTGGCCTTTTATGGCATTCTATGTTGACATTCCTTTTGGCATTCTATATTGACATTCTATTTGGGTGTTCTATTTTAACGTTCTTATTTTGGTGTTCCGTTTTGACGTTCTATATTGAGTTGACGGTCTATTTTTACATTATTTTTGGCCTTTTATGTTGACTTTTTATGGCATTCTATATTGACATTCTATTTGGGTGTTCTATTTTTAACGTTCTTTTTTGGCATTTTTCTTTGATGTTCTATTTTGGCGTTCTATTTTGACGTTCTTTATTGACATTCCTTTTGTCGTTCTTTATTGACATTCCTTTTGTCGTTCTATATTGACGTTCTATTTTGACAATATTTGTGGCGTCCTATGTTGACTTTATTATGACGTTCTATGTTCACATTAATGCTGGCATTCGATCTATTTAGACGTTCTATATTGACATTCCTTTTCATGTTCCTTTTGACGTTCTATTTTGACATTCCTTTTGAGTGTTCTAATTTAACGTTCTTTTTTGACATTCCTTTTGGTTGTTCTAATTTAACGTTCTTTTTTGACATTCTATATTGACATTCTATGTTTACTTTCCTTTTGACATTCTATTTTCAAGTTCTTTTTAGGGGTTCAATATTTTGACATTCTTTTTTTTGTCGTTCTAATTAAACGTTCCTTTTTTTAAATGTTATTGTGACGTTCTTTTCGTGTTGTTCTCTTTCGAGTAGTTTTTTTAGATTAGTTGAAATTCACCCGAAGTCCCTCTCGTTTTTAGTCAGTGAAAAGCTTAGTAAAAGTCTAAAAGAGCAACAATTTTCAAAAACTGAGTCTCGTTTGAACATGCAAAAAGAGGGAGCGCAGCAGTGGCTCCTCCAAGTGGGACGAAACGTGCATCCCTCAGCCGGGTGCCCTTTCCAAAAAACAACAACAACATAATAGGACTCCCGGGTGGAGCCAGTGTGCATTTCCAGGGAGTCTTGTGTAAAAAAGAAAGTTTTTGCACGAACAGATGTTGGAATTGGTCGTTGATCCCAAAAGTGTTTCTGGAGTCCCATTTTCCATTTTTGAATGTGTCCCACTTTAAATTTAAGACTGCGAGAGTCTCGTTTGAAAGGTGGCGAATAAACACGTTCAAAATTGAAATAGACAACAACAATAAAAAAAGAGTTTGCATTGTTATATGCCAAAAGGAAGAAAACACAAGACTCTCTCTTCCTGCAACAGACTTCGAGACATTGATGGGTCAAAGAACCCAAACACACACACAAAAAATGCAAATTTCCACGAAAAAAAATGCATAAGGAATTCAGAAAACGTTGTTAAAAAAGATGGGAGAGGATCGAAAGGGATTCCCATATTAGGAAATCTCGCCATTTCTTTGCACCTAACATATTACACAATGCCAAAACGAGAGATTTATTTACGTGCCTTCACGAAACGAGAATCCCAGAAAGAATCTTCCATCAACTTGTGCATACAATCGACGAAATTCTTGGAAAACTCAAGATTCTTGGAAAATGTTCTTGAAGCATTGGAGTAACTTGCTTCGAAGGAATCTCAGAGAACACACATTCCCTCAGAATCTTCAGAATCTTAGTTCAGAATCTTGAAATTTTAAAACAACAACGAGGATCTAAGAGAAAACAATAGAATAATTCAGAATCTTGAGAATCTTGAAAGAACCTCCCAAAATTTACACAATCTTGGAAACACCCACAAAAAATTGGGCAGAATCTCCAGAATTTTGGGATTTTTTGTAGATAAATCAAGAATTCTCAAATTAGCTGATGAAAAAGACTTTGAAAAAATCTTTTTTATGCAAAGCCAGCTCTAAAATCTCTTGAAGCTTTTGAATCTTTTGATAAAATCAAGAATCGACTATGGATTCTCTTAAAACAACCAGCATATTCAGAATCCCACACAACTTTTTCGAAAAAAACAAGACTCTTAAAACAAACTCTTGAAAAAAACCAAGAATCTTCGAAAAATTTTTTATAAAATCAAGACTCGTAAAAACCAACTATTGAGAAAAATCCAAGAATCTTAGAATCAACCATGAATGTGCCAAAGAATCTTAGAAGAATCTCTCGGAAAACCAACAATTAATTTTCTGAATCCCAGATAACGCTTTTGATAAAACCAAGAATCTTTAAAGACTTTTTTTACAAAACCAAGAATCTTTAAAGACTTTTTCGATAAAACCAAAACTCACAAAACCAACTATAAAAAAAGCCAAGAATCCTCGAAGACTTTTTTCGATAAAATTGCAAGACTCCAAAAACCAAGAATCTGTGTCTAATCAACCCATGAATGTGCCAAACCATCTTATAAGAATCTCTTGGAAAAGCAATTAATTTTCTGAAACCCAGAAATCGCTTTTGATAAAACCAAGAATCTTTAAAACACTTTTTTGATAAAATCCTGAATCTTTAAACTTTTTTTGATAAAACCAAGACTCTTCAAACCAACTATAGAAAAAAAAACCAAGAATCTGTGAAGACTTTTCCGATAAAATTGCAAGACTTTGCAAAAACCAAGAATCTGTATATCAAAGCATCTTGAGAGGAATCTTCCCATAGAACAAAATTTGTATATAAATCTCGAGACTCTCGTAACAGACGCCTGCTCCAGGGAGAAAAATCTCAAATAAATCTCTAGAAAAGTCAGAAAAGTCAGAAAACAGCAAATAAAACATAAGATTGTGCCTAAGAAGGAGTAGCCAAACACCGGTCTACGGGACGAGAATCCCGTGGCCGAACGCCAACTTGAGCTGAGTATAGAAAAAGGGTTTTGTGAATGACTCTAGTCTGGGACTCAAGATCCAGACTCCATTAATCTTCCTTGTTTTTTCCAAAGTTGACAAACGGTCGTCTACCTCAGGAGGAATTTCAGGAAGAGGACAATTCTTCCAAGAATCAACAAAAAACAACAACGGATTACGTTTGGCCACCAGGGGAGAATCCGAAGAGAGTCCAAAGCCACGTTGCTACATAGACGAGTCCACACGAATCCAAATCTAGTTAAGGACACGTTAGTGATGGTTAAATTGGTGACCAGGGAAAAAAAGCCCACTGTATAAAATACACTGTTGTAATTGGTTAGGATTAGTTAGGCATAATACTACTAGTTTAGATTAGGTTAATTAAACTAGGCTAGTTAAGGTAAGTTTAGGTTATAGAATATAGACTATTGTACTTGTAGATTAGTTAGATGAAGTTAATTAGGCTAAGCTAGTTTAAATCTGGTTTGGTTAGGCAAATGACTACTGTATTTTATATAAGGTTAAGTAAAGTTAAGCAGACTAAGCTAGTTAAGTTAAGGTTAGGTTAGATAATTTTATATAAGGCTAGTTCAATTAAGTTAGGACTGGTTAGGCTAGTTTAAGTTTGGGTCGGTTAGGTTATATGCTATAAACTACAATAGATTAGATTAGATCAATTTAATTAGATTAGTTTAGGTTTGGTTAGGAAATAGACTACTGTAGTTTAGATGAGATAAGATTAGGCTAGTTAAGGCAAAGACAGGCTAATTAGTTCAGATTAGGATTGGTTAGGTTAGGCTATATACTTTAAGGTGGCTTAGATTAGGTTAATTATGTTAGGTAGCCCAATTAGGTAGGTTAGTTTAGTTAAGGTTATGCTAGTGTAGTTACGGTTAGGTTAGGTTAGTTTAGGCTGATGTAGTTAAAGTTAGGTTAGTTTAGGCTGATGTAGTTAAAGTTAGGTTAGTTTAGGCTAGTTTAAGCTAGTGTAGTTGAGGTTAGGCTATTCTAGTTTTTATTAGGTTAAATTAGGCTTTGCTGATTAGTACAGATTAGGATTGGTTAAGAGTAGATTATGACTTTGATTAGATTAGGCTAGCGTAGTTAATGTTATATTAGGGTAATTAAGGTTAAATCAGATTAGCTTAAGACTAGTTAAGCCTATTAGACAAGTTAAGTTTATGTTAAGCTAAAAGTGGGCTATTTTAACTATTTACTCGAATATGTGGTTAAGTTTACATCAAGATAATGATAAAATGTTCATAAACCTACTCAACATAAAAGTTGCGGTTTTAGACCATCCATAAATTCCGTAATCTTAGTTTCCATACACGATACCCTTATACCTCTTTCTTCAAATGACAGACACTATGGACGACCCTTGGTTTAAAGTTCTCGCTTAGATTTTCCCCGAACAACAAAAAAACCATACGCGATTCAGGATTGTGATTAAACCACAGACTTCCTAACAACCGATTAACAAACAATAGATTAATAAACCACAGATTAAGAATAATTAACTAGGTGGTCAGCCCAATTAAAAGTTGGTCCCAGCGTGTTCCTAATCACGCATTTGACGGAAAAAAAGTGTATTTTTGTGAATTTTAAGTTATTTAACGTTGGTACAACGCAACTGGCAATACATTTAGCTCTAATTAAGGCTAATTAACGAAAATTAAACTATATTTACCTTGATAATGGACATCAGCTGTTCCAATTCGACATTCGAACACAGACTGAAAAAAATGGAACATGCTGGTTGTCATGGCAACGCGTGCAGGATCAACAGCTCCCTCCAGCGACCGTTTCGAGGCAGAAGCGCCGTGCAGGGTGCCCAGTTAACCATCTCAATGCAAAACCAACGGCTACAGGAAGCACAAAAGTTTAACATCGCTAAAATAATCAAAAAATCAAATTTTAAAATTAGATGGGAGTAAATAACTGGTTACGGTTAATTGGGGCACGTCACTGCGACCCGATTAACCGGATTTTGTACGAATTACGGACCAAAAGTGTCCCAAAAAAACCGAAATGGTGTGTAATTACCACACAAAAAATCTGAATATCTTTTTAGTTTACTAGCAGCATTTAAGGTGATTTTTAATTCATTAAAATGGAGACTGAAAAATAAAAAAATTAGGCCTACCAAACATTATTGCTGGCCTAACAACAGATACAACATCCTGGTCAACTCAAGAGAATACTTTGGGGGGAGGGGGAAGGCGGCGACACGATGCAAAAGCGCCACCTAGGATCGTGTTTCCTCCCCATTCTGCAAAACTTTCATTTTTATAAAGATTTGCTAAAATAATTTTGTTACATCCTGTATTTTGACCCCCTTTGACCCACCCTGTAATGTGAATTTGCTAAACCACGAGTGGCGGAAGCTAGACGTAGAAAGGCACATAGCGTTGATAGGTCTAGTGAACAGGCCTAAAAAACTAGGTGCCAGTCTGCAGCAATTAAAAGAAGAATTTCACATTTTCTAAATATTTTGTAAAAATGAACCTAAAAAAGTCACGTGCCTCGAAGTGTTGGTTAGCGGGAGAATGGCACAAGGCAATTATAGGCTAAAAAATCATTTTAGATAATTTTTATAAAATCCTAAATTGAGAAAACTGTTTATAAGTTACCAGGAGAGCAGCACATGACTGTTATAGGCTAGCTCGAGCAAATGCACTAATAAAGACCATGTGCCACTCTGCGTTTAGCTTCCACCTGTGATTTTTGTCAAATTTTGGATTATTTTTAGGTTTTAAAGTAGAAAACTTTCAATCTTCCACCGAAATTAAGCATCACGTACTGATTTCGCGTAAAACAGTAACAAAAATCATAACCAAACCGCTTATTTTCAGTATTTTAGTGATTAAATCCACCGTTAACCCTAAACAAGTCACTAGAAATGTATCAATAACTCGAAAACTATTTGAGATAGATAAGTATTGTGAACTAGTATTCGTTCATCGTTTCCCACTCTATAAAAATGGTAAAACATTCACCACACCAGCGTTACGGGCCAAAAATGCAATAGGTCCGCATACGCGATACAAGATGGTTCGTAAAGATGGCGGCCAAGATCAGTACGTGATGCTATTGGCCAGAAATTCACAAGAATAACCGAATAATGGATTCTTGTCTTAAAATCCTGACATGCGCCGTCTCCATCGGGAATGAAAAAAAACGTCCAAATTAAAACACTCGTCTCGTGAATTAAGTGAAGCTTCGTTACGATTCAAGATGGCGGCATCCAGTTGCAACGAGAAAATTAAAACCCAATAAAAACCGATAAAAAATAAATATAACTGACAAAAAAAAGCGAGAATAGTTTATGCCTGAGACGTGGTGCTAGGAATGGACCCTGGTGGCATCGATGGTGGACCAGGGGCGCAACCGACCGAATTCACTGCTAGTCCCGAACTACCTGAAACAAAAAAAAAAGTTCAAAAGTCAGTTTTCAAATATTCAAAATTCAAAATCCAAATGTTTTTTTACATTTATGAGGATGTACCCTTACAGAGAAATGCTAAAACTAGGTTTTTTAGGCAATTTTTAACCGTGAAACTAGTTATTTTGGAAAATTGATCTCTATAGATGGCTACAAACTGGTCACAAGCTTTCATCACAAATTGTTAGTTTTTAAGCAAAATTTTTTGTTAGTTAAGTTGCCTAAAAAGTAGTTTTCTGATAATTTATAAATGGCAAACTGTTAATTTTTAAGAAAAGACTATTATCGGTTGTTTCCTAAAAACTAGTAATTTTCCGATAATTTACTGGTTATAAAAAGATCACAAACTGTTAGTTTTTTTCTGATAATTTACAAATTGTAAACTGATCACAAACTGTTAATTTTTAAGCAAAAATAATTGTCACTTGTTGCCTAAAACTGTATATTTCTAATAATTTACTAAACACAAACAACTGTCAGTTAAGTTGCCTAAAGAGTAGTAATTTTCTGATAAAATAAAAATTGAGAACTGATCACAAACTGTTCATTTTTAAACAAACATTAGTCCCAGTTAAGATTCCTAAAAAAGCAGCATTTTTCTGATCACAAAACATGAATTGAATTGATTGCCTTAAAAATAGTAATTTTTTGAAAAAACACACTGATAACGATCAAGTTGACACTGCATGGAAGACTGAATGTCGGATCCTGCCAGTAATCATATGCTTGTCTCAAAGATTAAGCCATTCAATGTCTGATTACAAATTGCTCCAAATAATTGCCACGTAGCAATTTTATGATAATATATCGAACACAAGCTGTTAATTATTAAGAAAGCGCAACTCCCAGTTTGAGGCCAAAAAAATGGGATCTAAAACCAGTAATAAACTGATAATGTTTACAAACAAATACTAACAGCTGAAAGTATCAGTTTACTAGGTCTACTACTTTGTTAACAGTTTTTCTCTGTAAGGGTACATATAAACTACGCAAGTTGAATCGAACTGGTATTGTTTCCCCAGGTTTATCCTAGTTAACCAAAGTCCGATATCAAAAATTAAACACAATAATATACAAATGTAGCTTCATTACATTCTGGATAATGAGACAACTGGACATAAGGAATAAATTGCGTAGGGGAGACTGGGGAGCATTGAGACATAGTGTAAAGTGAGAAAGTGGCATTATTAAATAAGTTAGTGTTGATATTGACGCAATATATTTAATTTAAAATGCAATGTTATTTGGATAGAGTATCGATAAATATGCGTTATTATAATCTTTTATGCATAATATTGTCTAAATCATGAATTGTCTCGTTTTACCCCAGGAAGAGTGGGGTAAAATGTGACATGGCACAACATATTTCAAACCGTTAAAATGCGACATAAGATTTGATAATATTAGCTACACAAAATGTTCACTAAAGAAAATCACATATCCTTAAAATTTTAGATAAATAAGAAAATTAGTGAAAGCACACAAAATATTTAGTAAAAAAAAGTGTCTTAACACTCCCCAGTCTTTAAACCTTATCTAAGCTCAAAAACGGCATCCCTACAAACGAAAAAACTTACAAAGAAGCATGTTTTGATGTAAACAATATTCGTTATCACATTTTTCTTCTCAAAGTTTCGCATTTTAACTTTAAAAACTTCCTTTTTAGGTTTAATATTAACCAAATTTTGATAATTAAATATGGAATTTAAAGATTAGAACGCAAAAATGGAACATTTGACGTCACTTTCGTTCCATTTCCGCACGTGCCAAACGGCAACGGAAAATTCCATAATTCCATATTTCGTATTCTATTTACAAAAAAAAAAGGTGATTTTTGATTGAAAATAACACGAAAAACCCTAATGTAAACAGCAATTTGAAGAACGAACATCTGAGAAGAAATGCGAGTAAAGTATTTTTAAATCAAAAATGCATATTACATAAAAACTACGTAAAACCTGATCTCAAAATGGCGACCCTCAAACGAGAACAACAACAACAACAAAAACCGAGATAAAAAAGCAATATTTTTCGGCCAGTGCTCGACAAAATAAAACATGCGTGCAAAGGACGGACAAAACACGAGAAATAAATAAAATTTGAATGCACCTGCAAGCGGGGAGTCTTATGTCTTCCATGCTGGCAAACAAGTAAAGGACCGGTCAGTGAAGGTGCCTCCGAGGATCGGAAGAAAAGCAAGATGCGTATTATGAAAAAAGCATTAAAAAACAAAAAAAACGAGGAAAAATGAAATGGTATCAAAAAAGAAAAAAAAAAAAAAAAACACGACCAAGTTCAACTCGACATCCCTAGTGTCAAAGCTAGTGTTAGCCCACAACCCTCAGAAAAAGACAGTAAAATGTGGATGCTTCGGTCTGTTTTGGGACAGAGGATTAACTTAGGGCCAGTAATTATTTTGTACATTTTGAGTGTTTTAGGAGTGTGTCCACTGTGCTTTTCAGTCATTCGTACATTCGCACTCTTCAGTCTAAGTGCGGAGACTTACGATAGCACCGGCACGTTGGATTTTCAAAATTACGGCTATTTTTGTTTGCGATGCCCATTTGTGTTTTACCCAATTACAAAATTCCCTGACTTTCCCAGAATTAATTTTGTATTTTCCCCTGACCAACACTCAGAAAACCAAACTTATTAAATAAACTTACAAACCTTGGATTGTATAAGGTTGTGTTAGAAGTCAGGGGATTTATTTCCCAGGCCTTTCACTTAAAACACAGAAAGTCTTGTATACACACAAAAGAAAGAGAATTTTAGGCAAAGTTCAGGAGCTTAATGAAAAGAAACAAAAATTATTGGATGATGGGAACCTTGTTTGTTATGATTACATTTTAAAGTGTGAGTGTTTTAAAAATTTCACTTGGGAGGAAATACTAATATCTCTTTTTGTTAAAACGGGTCAATTTAGTGATTCCTAAATGCAATAACTAAATATTCGTGCAAAGTAAGATTACTCGTGTCTGAAACCAGACACGGACAATTTGAGACTGACCAAAACTCGAGTTTCTGTAATTTTAATCCTGATTTAAGCCGCGAAGGACCCTCGCGAAAAAACCCTCGAGAAGTAGGGACTCCAAGGATTTATAACTGGGAAAGGAGCCAACCTCGCATTATCGCAATATTCACCTCATGAGTATATTAATTCCATAAACAGACCATTAGTTAATAAAAATCATCCGTTATCCCATCACGTACTGCCTAACCTCGCATTATCGCAATATTCACCTCGCGAGTGTATTAACTCCGTACATGGACATTAAAATTGTATACACCTGTTAGTCTTGTTAATCAGAGTAAAAATCATGCCATATTTGGAAAGAGGGGTTAAATCTATGTGACCTGGTTAGTTCTGGGTCATAGTTATCGAACACTTGGTTCAGAATTCAAAAAACTGTCCCCAAAGTATCCACATTTTACAGCAGCGTTGAAAGACCGCGTTAAATTTACAATATGATATGTGAAATTTGTAAATTTTCTCCTAAAACAATATTGCATGACTTTAATATTTTCAATCGTAACGAAATTTAAGTTGAAAAAACTTGAAAGACAAAAGAACAAAAGTGCAACAATTTAAATAAAAATTCAAAATGTTATCAAATTTACCAAAATAATATTTAAATTCATGAAGTTGTAAAAAAAAAACTATCTTAAAATAATATTAAAGTTACATTTTAAAATATTGATCTCATTTATCCGAAAAGCCGAAAAAAGTACTATAAAAAAATACACCTAATTTCTTTAAAGTATTTTCAGAAATCTGTTTAAAATAAAGTAATTAAAAATGAAGTAATATAAAATCGTAACTTTTCGATATATTCAACAAATTTCCGAATTAAAAACCAATTGCAAATAAATGATTTTTAGCGAAAGTTGTACAACCAAATGTTTTTGTGTTGTAATTTCAAACGTGCCGAACAAACCTCGAAACATTAAAACAAAAAAAATGCAAAAAGTTACGAGCAGAATATTGTAGTCGTACAACAAATTATAAATTAAAAAAATAAAAATAAGTGCGTGTTACCAACATTAAAGCAATCATGCAAAATTGCAAAACGTGACAAAATCACAATTCGGTATTCGGAAAAAAAAAACTGCTCGCTTTCTTAAAAATCTAGTTTTTTAAAACTTTTTAAAGTTCAGAAACTTACAAAACTTGAAAAATTAGCAGATTTTTGTGTTTACGTAAAATTCCTACATTTCGTAACAACCACTACTGAGAAATTCAAAAATCGTAATTAAAACCAGAAATATATCTTAATTAATTGAAAAATTTGTCAAAAATTAATTCACGTTTGTTGAATTAATCTGCAAGTATTTAAAATTAATTCTCATGATTTCAGACAATAATTTTAGACAAGTTTTTTTAAAACTTGAACGAATTTCAAATTAATTTACTAGTATTTCTGCCAAATTTACAAACTTCTCGAGTCGATTTCCGAGTTTTTCCAATAAATTTTCAAATTTCAAACTTCATCTGCCAAAAATTTGAAAACAAAACAAAAAAAACTCGAAACATCACCGAACGCAAAACGTTTATCGTCTCGAGCCACAAAAAACCTCGTCACATTTCCGATAATCCACATTTACGTTAATCGACAATCACGATTACCGCAAAACTGTCTCTTCCGAATCCGAGAAAGCGAACAATTTTTTTGGCCCTTACGCGGATAAAAATAAAAATAAAAAAATTCATTAATCAGACTTTCACGCAATGGAATATTTAAAGAAAATCCAAACACGTGGACTTTATTGCGATGGGACGATTTACAGTTACGGTTTTTTGTTTTTTTTTAAACAGAAAAAAAATAATAATGATGCGCGCTGTTACTTTTTTATGTTTTATCCAGAATTTATGGAAACGTTTTTTTTGCGGAGAAGAAGAAACGGATAAAGACGGAGGAGAAAAAAGGTTCGGGGAGGCAAAAATCCGTGGATTAAAAATTGGGGATACAAACGGAGAGAAAGATAAGATGGAAAAATAGCAACGAGGATATCCTACAACCAATAATTCAATTATTATTATTATTTTTTGCCGAATAAGTTTTTTGAATGGGTGGGGGCCGATACACGTTCGAAAAGGCCATTTTACGTTATCATAATATCATCGACAAAAACAGGAGTGTCTTTTTTTTTAAAAATAAAAAAAAAAACTTGGTGGCTTATATTTTTTTTAACGCATTTTGTTTTCTCAACTCATGATCTCGATGGGCGCGAAGTTAAATCCTTCAAGGTCCTAAGTGAGAGAATGATTTCGGAGAAAAATCAAACAGTTAGTCCAAGTTTAAAGCGGTTCCGTTATTAAACAGCAAACGAAAAAAAAAAAAAACACTAAAATAATCTAAACTTAAAAATACGAAAACTCGGAAAGTTGCATTTCTCTCGAAATTGTACATTTTTGTCCAATTAAATTGTACAAATTTGTAAATTAAATTTGTAAATTAAATCTGTAAAACCCGAAATTCTCGGTTTACGTGAAACGTAGCGTTAATTTTTAACGTTTGGATTGCTATTTTTAATCGAGAAATTCTTAACGATCGAATAATAATTTGCAATCGAAAGTTTTACGCTATAGAAATAGTTTTTAGCGATCGAAACATGATTTTTAATCGAAAGTTTAATTTTAAACAATAAATGATAACGATCGAACAACATCGAATGATTTTCACAACGATTAAATTGAAAAGTTTAATCGAAAGTTTTACGGTATGGCAATAGTTTTTAGCATTCGAAAAATTATTTTTAATCGAAAGTTTAATTCGATTTTTAATCGAAGATTAAAATGACGATTTGATAGTTAAAATCTTATCGCTCGCTATACATTAAAACTTTCGATTAAACTTTTCCCTTTGAATCGTCGATAATCATTCGACGTTGTTACATTTTCAACAAAAACTTTGCAATTCGATCGTTAAAATTAATTTAAATCAATAAATTATTAACTATTTTTAAACGACAGCTTTAAGGTTAAGGCAATCGATATCTAATGTTCGAATCGCTAAGTTTCAATCGAAAGTTAATATATTAATCGAACGATATTTAACAATAGAATCATTATTTGTGATCTAAAATTAAATTTAAAGTAAAATTGTAACCGTCAAATCGTTACTTTTAATCGAAAGTCTTACCGTACGGCGATACCTTTCTAACGATCGAATTATCGTGTTTATAAAAAGTTTTAATTTAAGGGAATAGATTTCTAAGATTCCGATCGCTATTTTTAATCCAAAGTTTAATATTAAGCGACAGATTTTTTAACGATCGAATTATTATTTCCAAACAAAAATTTTGAACATCGAGCAAACCGATATTTAACGACCGAATAAAATGAAGCGAAAATGTGGGCACAATATCGAAAAAATGCAACGAGATCCGTCGTGATTCCTCTAAATTGTCTAAGCGCAACGGACCTTAGCCGCCTGGCGGTCACTCCGCGAGACGACTGCTAGGACCGTTTGCCCCTTGGGTTTGGTCACTCACCTACTGGACCTGAAGGAGGCATCGGGGTGGGCGAGTTGTGTCCTGACAAGCCAGCCATTCGCGATTGCTGCTCTTTCACTATGGGATCTAAGTAACGGAAACAAAAGTATTAGCGACGGAGTCGGAATTTCACGGGAATAGGAGAAGTAGGGACATTCGTTAAGATCTTGACCGCTCGTTCAACGTGCGGAAACATAACCAAATAAGCATTTAAGCAGGAAGACGTATCGATTAGGGAAAACGTGTTAAAAGCAACGAGATAGTTAAGGGCATGGGAAACACGGTACAACTTTGTGTTAGGAAGTCTTTGACGGAAATGGAAAATTAGGGACTCTCGTTAAGGTCTTGACCGATCGTTGAACGTTCGGAAATATAACCAAATACTAAGGGCCTGTAGGGTTAGGACCAACTTAAGCGTGGAAGACTTGCAGTGTTTAAAGGGACCGTAAGGTAATACCCTGGACACACTATAAAGTTAAACTAGTTTATCACTAACCTCGATTATCTTTGAGTGGACACACTGTGTTTGTATAATCTCGTTTAGTGCATTGCAT
>JAQGAE010003409.1:0-14825 GCA_034696685.1 Julus scandinavius | reverse complement strand
GTTTTCATGTGATGTATTTTTTTAATTGTTATTCATACAAAACAGCAATTGCCTATACTTGTTTTATCCACTGTATACCGTACCTAAAGACAAGATAAACGCTGCTTGAATCTCTGACTATATGCCACGTTCAAAACTATCAACACAAGTTTATGAAAATCTCAGGTCATAATTTAGTAAGCAATATTAATTATGTCATAGTGGTGTTGTCATTTTTGCAGAAATATAAGTTTTGAACCAGGAAATGACTAGTTACAATGGACAAAGATTTCTTCAATTTGAAATTGGTATAAGCTGCGGAGTCAATGTATAACTATATTGCATGCAATTTTCAATCAATATGCCATTGGGGTTTGGGGAAAGCCAGTTAGTTTAAAATTATCAACATGCCGACTGTATAGTATGCGATATACTTACTATTTTTTGCATGCCTATACATTTTATGCAAATTTGTGTTGCACAATCAAATTCAAGGAAAGGTATTTGATTCCAAAAGTCAAACACAAGCTATGGTTTGACCTTGGGAATCGAATACTTTTGCCAGAAATAGGTGACGTAACACCAGTCTAGTACGCAAAATCAAATATGCTTCTGATATTTAAAAGTTAATGAAATATTTAAATTAAGCGAAGAATAGATGCGTGAAAATGTTAGCGACAAAAGCCGCACAATTAGTAATACTGATAATTTTCATAATTAATAATAATGAGGAATGTGTGAAATGTGTAATGTGCATACCAAATTACAAAGACATGAACTGTAATAAATCATTTGGCTTACCGACTTAATTTTTCCAATTGACGTCCTTCTGATGTAACAGCACACACCCTTTATCTAACTATCAATCTTTAATTAGGCAAACTATTTGTTATTCACTGTTAAACATTAACACACAAGCACGACCGTTTTCCGTCCTTTCGAATATGGCGCTCGAACACATCTGTTCTCAACCACTTCATCGTGGCCACTGGCATAGCACCTGCCGAGATAGAACATCACGTGACTAATTCAGGGGCTGTTCATATATTCCGGTAACTAGCTAACCTTCAACCTTTGGAATCGTACTGATTCCAAAAAAAAAAAAAAATGTTATCAACATGAAACACCCACAGCAATGAATTTTCTTTTTGGCCGTATATCGAAAAAAATCTAAGACTTATAACAAAAACAAATAAATCTAAAGTAAAAGCTTAGGGGTGATCCATAAATTATGTCACACTTTTTTGCCCCTTTTTAAACACCCCCCCCCCACCCCTTTGTCACAAATTTCACTACACCCCAATTATTTTTTAATAATTCTATAAGTCACTACAGGACCCAAATCTTTCTTCCTTACTGCTATTCAAAATTTCAAAGTAAAAAAATTTAAAAAAAAATTGTACCTCATATTTTTTACCGTTTGAAATAAATTTTGATTGTGTGATGTCACAATTGTCACAAAAAACAAACAACCCACCCAACCCCCTAGGTGTGACATAATTTTTGAATGGCCCCTTATTTCAAGGTTTGACCATGCACCTGGCCTATATAGCTAATGAACATAATAGCAGCCCCTATACAGGATGGTCTAACATGGGACCACCCTAAATTTATGGAAAAAATATAATTACTGTAATAATTAAATACCGTAATTTAGAGTCTACGACTCACGAGTTTTGTATTAAAGTACTCTTGCAGCCCATTAGAAAAAATTGGACCATCTTGGCCTACTATGAAATTGCACTTTATAAAGAGTATAAACTATGAAATAAGTATATGTTAAATCACCTGAATGTTTATCACTAACTTTTATTATGTATATCATATTACGTAGATTAAATAATGTTTAAACTTTATCAAGCAATAGTATAGTATTAAACAAAAAAAAATGGCAGATAAAGATAAAAGCGTAGGAATGATTTGTTTAGATTAATAAATACTTGTACCTTTATCTTTGTCGTTACGGTTCTGTTGTATCAATCTGATTTGCACCTTTGCTTCGAGACAAGCTTCCCGTTCTTGTTGAATATGCTCAATCAACTCTTCGTTTTGTTGCTAGAAAAAATAAAAATATGATACATATATTTTGAAACTTGCCAGACACCATTATTATAGATAATAAACTGATTTCTACCTCAATGCTTTTGTTTTCATCTTGTATATCAAGTAAAATCTGCAAAAGACTTTCTTCGGTCTCTTCCTCCTCTTCATCTTCACCGCCTTCCTCATCCTGGTTCAAATGAGTTAAGGAAAACCAAATTGATAGAATACCCCAAAATTATGTTTAAATGCTTAACAGGCCTTAAGCTGAAGCAAAGGATACACTGTCAGAGCATTCCTCGTCTGAACTGTTTTCCGCACTGTCATAGGAAAGGCTACGGTAGCGATACAAGGTTCGTAGTTCTCCTATTTTTGTTTTCAGGCGTTCCACTTCAAATCGTTCAGTTTCAATTTTCCGACGGAGCTCCCCAGCAAGTTGCTCGAGTTCAACTTGTTGGACTAATAAAGTTTTCTCCTCTTCAACGAGCAGATCAATGTCGGAATTTGACTCTATTAATATGATCAACAAATATGCTATAGAAAAAAAGCATTCAACAAGTTTTAGACAAATTGCCACAGAGAAATATGGCGATGTCATACCATGAAGGGAATCTGGGGCTTCCTCATTATTCAAACTCTCTTGATTATCTTCAACTACTTCTTGGTCCTCCTCCAACTCAGCCACTAGAGGTTTAGTTACTGTCGCATCAGGTTCCTTAAAAATGACTTTAAAGTTGAGTTCAAAATAACTAAGTTGGGGCAGACAGAAATCATTTTAAAAAGCACGTACTTCTGCTGTTCCCGGTTGAGAACTGCTCAATTTATCTTCCATGGCTTTGGTAACCACAGTAACTTCACTATCAACTGCCTCTGGCTTTTCATTTGCTGCTGGTAATACATCTTCCTTATTAGCCTATTATAATTATAATAAAATAAATATATAACTTGTCAGAAAAATAATTCCGATTCAGATTAGGAATGCGGTGTTCGTTATATTTCCAGAATCATGTTTATATAAAAGAACAGCTGTAGGGATCGTGTCTACACACAATTTTCGAAAACTGAAATTTCTGCCTACACACCATCAAAGGTATAAACAAATTTAACCGAATCGAAAACCTCACAAACCTTTATATCGTCAGGCTGCCAAGGAACATATACAGTACATTTGTGTTTCACATTATCCTTGAGTGGCGTGGTCTTTTGCTGCTGCACCGTTTGGAGTCTGGTATCGATCTGCAGCTCTTCGGAAACAGCTGGAGCAGCGGCAGCCGCATTCTTTATTTCGCGTTCCACTTCTTGGGCCCTGTTTGCTAAGCGTAACTAGATATAAAATATGTTAATTAACAAGTGTGAAGATTACAAACTATGCCACAATAGCTTTTAGACACGACAAATACTTTTCTTTTGAGTTGGGTTACAATGCGCTGCACCTCCCACAATTGCTCTTCTTTCTCTTGATTAGCTGTTCCTTTTCCAGCTTTCTCATTCTGCCGAGCCGATTGCACATCCGCATGAATTTGGGAAAGCAAAGACTCCTGCTTTACAATTTCATCTTGAATTGCAGATGGACTGTCGGGTAACTCCAATGAGGACCGAGACATCTCTGGTTTCATCGGTGGTATGTATCTGATTTTTTTTTATTTAACCACAAAGAGCATTCATTAATCAAATAACTTTGCTTACTACAGCCTGAAAATATTAAATCCAATGCTCTTACTTTTTCAAAGCGACTTCCTTAAATAAATATGCCCCATGCGTAAACAAGATATTCAAAACACGATGACTGATTTGCATAGTAGGACTAAGCACTATGGATACGTTTTGAACGTTCATCTTGTTTAAATGTTCCTGGTTGTAAAAAAATCATACGTTATTGCTAACTTGTAGAAATTAAGTCCACACAAAGTACACCCCCCCCCCTAAGTCATTGGTACAACTAGACTTACTCTTTGAATAATGTGCATCATATGAACAAAAATCCACGAAAGGAGTAGTCGATTACATGAAGGGAGTTCTTCAATTAGCTTCTTTAATACTTCTATGCGTTTTTGGGAATCCTTCATTGCTTCATTGCAAACAATAATTAAATTTATTAGTAACATAAAATAAATTACAGTAAATCAAATATTTTAAAAGGCTTGCTATACCAGAAGCATCTTCGAATTTCGGCATTAGTTCTTGAGTAAGGACAGGATCTGGAAGTTCTCTCAAAAACAATTTTAACAGACTGGCTACTATGTGCGGCTCATGATCACAAAGGCAGACTCTTTCCCCACGATTATAATTGTTGCGCAACTTCTGCACTTTAGATTTTACACCCGATAGACGATAAATCCCTTCGCAGGCCAAACCTAATAAAAAATTGTAAAGCAATTTAATGACAGGAAAAGCCTAAATATAAACAGAATTTTCCTGCCATTTGTTTATAGCATTTCAAACAGTGCATAAAATATTTCTTTTTTAAATTTAAATTTTAGAAGAAATAGAAATTACCATGTTCTTCAATATAATCTATACATTCCCTAACGATGGCAGGTAATTCAATACCATCATGACATTTGCTTCGCTCAACTGCCGTATGTAAAGGCACTCCAAAAATAATCTTATCATCTGCAAATTCAAAATAGAATTAGATTTTGTCTGTGGATATTTGCAAAGGCCAACAAAATCTGGAATATGAAACCTTTATCATTATCTTCCTCAGCATGTTTAGATTTCTTTCTATCTTTCAACTTTAATTTCACTCTGATTTCTTTCTTCTTCTCTTTTTCTTTTTCTTCCTTCTTTTCCTCCTTCTTTTCTTTATTCTTTTCCTTAGATTTGTCTCTCTTTGAGAATTTAAAAGCAGATTTGGTTTTACGACTCTTTGTAGGACTTCTATAGATCAGGAAATCAAAATCTAAACATCAAACGAATTTGTACATTTCAAAACATTCGAAAGGTTTACAAACCTCTGCTCCGGTTCTAACTCTTCTCCCGAACTTTCTTCTTCAAACGCAACATAGCCCTTGTCTTTCTTGGATTCCTTCTTATCTTTACGCTTACCGATCAACAAATCCTTTTTCGATGGTTTGTCATGAGATTCGTCGCTAACTATATTAACAAACAAATTTTATTTAAGAATGTATGGTTATACTAATACAGATAGTAATAAACGTATGACATATGGAACATACGAGACCCATAGCCCTATCCATGAAATTCAGGAAATTCTGAGAAAAGTTTGACGAAATGCAGGATATGTTACATACAAAGAAGGTTCACTAGTGTGAAACGGCATACTGGTTTAAAAATTCTGTCATGGATCGATGAATATTACTTAATTTTTTTAACTTGTTTAATATTACTACACTAGTTATATCTCGGCATTCATTTGAAATCTTTGGAAGTATTATATCGAGTTATGCCCTAAGTTTTCGAATTATAAATGTTAATTCAGAAATAAAACCATCTTTAGAATGGGAGGTAAACCTAACTCCCACACAATCTTTATATGTCATTAATGCTATAGCCAGTATAGTTTTCTGTAGCAATAAATATTCAATTTTCCAATGTGATGACATTTAATAGGTCATAGAGATATTTCATGGTGTTAATTTTAAGATCCGAAAACGAAAACAGTATGTAATCAGGTGTTATGAAAAGATATGGAGCATGGGAATTAAACGCTCGAATATCTCTTCTTCTTGTAATAGAAGATTAAGCGAACTTGACTACAATGACATGCGCATCATATAACTTACAATCGCTGTCTCTGTCTTGACTTTGTCGAAGCGGATCAGAAGCATACAAGCCAGGAAATTCCTTTTCCACATCAGGACTTTCAAAATCCATTATTATTTTGGTAATCCTGATCCGTGCAACAGTTTTAAAATGACATGGAAGACATCCAGCTGCCTTGCTGCTATTTCACTCAGGTCTCACTGAGGTAAAAAAAAAACCAGGAGAAACCAGTTGTCAATTTTTTGAAAATAATTTCAGTAAATTTATTGCTACCATTAATTCAGTTTTTCAAAAGTTTATTTATTAGTCAGTTTATTAATAAAATGAACTCACAGATAGAACTGACGACCACCTACATCAATCATGTTTTCTTCCGATGAAAACAATTTCGATTTGCACGTTATTCTGTCCAATTGTACATACCAGCTAGAGATGACAATATCGATCAAAATATCGATACTATGATATCGAAATCAGTATCAAAACAAAGTAGCAATCGTGACTAAAATATTGGAATAAAATATCGATGCTTACTGATATCAGTAGTTTTCGATTTTTTTGCCTGCAGTTTTTACCTGGTGAAGTATCGATATAGGTTAAACATCGACTCATCGGCTAATTGCGTACTAAAATACTTAGTTTAGAAACAAAAATATCGATACTATATTGATATCATTTGCATCGCACAATCACTAGACCATCACACATTTTTTTGTACAATTATATATTATGCATCATTTATGAATGTGTCTACATGTTTGTCCTAATAATGTCAAGATTTAAGAAATTAATTAAGATTAAAGTTAAGATATCATATTAGAGATTTAAGTAACGTGCAAAATGAAAGCTCCCGTTTCTTTTTTACGTCATCGCTTGTAATCACATGGGAAAGGCAGGTCTTAACACCCCTTTCCCACGTTTTATGCTTTTCCATCACATTTACAACCTTTACAGAGGTCGTACGTGGTGGATGTTATACTTTCATATAAACAGGATGGAAAGAAAGGCAGAACGTTAGTCTTGCAGAGAAAGCAAACCGCTGCTCTCCTCTGATATCAAAAATAAGCAGCTTTTATAGGCTTGCTTTTTAAAAAAAACTGGAATATAGAGTTTCTCCATCAGCATCTATCTGAACATCACGCAAAAAATAGTGTCAAATTTAAAGATATTTTCTAAACTGTAAAAAATGGCAAAAGCTTCCGAAAACATCGCCTCACCAACTGTGGGAGAAACAGGTAAGAAGTAGCATTCAAATTCTAATTAAAATATTCTAATAAAAGTAATTACCATAATTGCATATGCGAAACAATATATTGCATCAATATTAGATACAGCTGATTATTTAAATAATGCCAAGTGCAATTCCAGAAAATAAGTTAATGCTATAAACAAATAATTTAGAATTCTTAAAATAGACATAGGTTATGTTTGTTAGCCTAGATTATATACGATCTAGAGGCCATACAGATCGTTGCTCCAAATCACGCTATTTACACTGTGGAGTGAAAAACGACACCATAGAGAAAACAGGATATGCTTTATAATTCTGTAATTAGATTAATTGAAATGTTTAATTAGCAGCGTTGCTTCTATGCAAACTTGCTAATACGCATGTTTGCCATATGTCTAATGATAGAAATAAAAACAGGAAAATGGCGGGAAACAAACTTCTGCAGTCCCTTGAAAACACGTTTCCCTGCACTACATGCACCCATATAGCATCTATCTACGCATTTTTCGATTATTTCTAAAATCCTGCTGTATGAGACTGACTTGATATTTAGTTGATAAAATGGTACATGTATTTGGATTACTGCAATATTAAGACTTAGTTGCATCATTTCTTCTATAAGAAGCCCATTTATGATCGATTAATACAACGATTTGCTTTTTTGGCTAAGTGCATGCTATCGATTTAGAGATAACTCTTTGAATCTCTGTTTGTATTTTAAATAAAACCCTTACACTTATCAGAGATTTACTGTTGCATTTAATTACTACAACACCTGCAAAGTTAAACATTTTGACAAATTTCAGATTGATGCACAACGTAAATGTTTCAATAACTAAATTAAAAAAATATATATATATATATAAAAAGTTATGTGTATTCAGCAAGGTCCCATAACGGGGTTGTGGGCAACAGGTTGCTAGGATCGGGATTACAGGCGTGGTAGATCGGGCAGCTATTAAAATATTAACTTTTGTTTTGTCCATCTAAAATGAATGCTTTTATTAGGCACAATTACATTTGTGGTGGCCCATCAAAGATTCTGACCTGGGATCCCACTTCAGGATGTGGGGGCAATGGTCATTGGCAATCTGGCAGACAGTGTCATATCTGGACATTTACCAATCACACTTATCACATACAAAACAGATCTTAATAAAACATATTTTGAACTTTCATATCTTATGCAGACATCTTATTAAAACATATGGAGTATATCAGTATTATATTATACAAAATATGTTGAAAGGAACATAATACATAAATATATAAGCTGCCCTTGAACTGAGTATGGACTTGGCAAGAGCTTAATCATGGACTTTGGTATCGTCGATTAGTTTTATATTAAAAAAATACATATTGTTTGAAGATTTTTTTCAGAGAACTAACGTGGGTTAGTCCCTCCATTATAATATCCGTGAACAATGTATGCTTATTTTCAAAATTTGACGGGTAATTAAGGGTAGATGATCGGGTTAGCGACTCGTGAAAATAAAATTTGGCAAATCATGTGTAAATGATCAAAATCGAATCAACATTTACTCCAGACGGAAAAAGATGAAAGGGTGCCAACTTTCCATGCTCCAATTTGGCACTTTTGATAATAAGACGGTCTAGCAACGGGAAAATGGGGGGAGGAAGAAGAGGACAAGAAAGGACAAACATTTAATGTTCTTCACAGGAACACTTATAAACTATTTATGGACACCAGGAGATTATAAGGAATATATTATTCATAAAGCCTGGTCTACTATATGATTTATACAGGATTAGCAATCATACAAATTCCATTATTTCCTTGCTTGCCTACTGAGAAATTCTCTGCGGAAATAATACATCGTAAGTTTTAAGAAACTTCTGGTTTTATTCATGGCAAATGTGTCGTGTGATAATTCTGAAAAATGGCCCTGGTTACAATCTGCTGTTTTTAACTTTTAGTAACATTTTGTGGCTTGTTACAAATGTATATTCGTTTGCCTTTACCATTCATTAAAATGTGCACGATAAACACCACATTTATACCATCCATGTGGCAATTATTTGGAATAGGGTCAATACAATTAAGGAATTGTTTTAATTGTATACACGTTTATAATTAAACATAATAAGTACTTGAGTTGGCATCCCATACATATTAAGTACATAAATAAGTAGTGTCCACTAGCTTGAAAGTGTTAAAAACACTTCGAAGTTTATAACACTGCAAGAATTTACTTTGAGGCAATCTTTAACTATCGACTTAATGAAAATATGTATATAGTATATATATATATTGATTAGCTCACGCAATTCACTCGGATCTCGAAATAGCTTTTTTAAAATTGTCAATAAGATCATTTTGAAATGATCAATTTCATGTCATAGTTTTATACTACATATGATAAATGATGTTATGCTTTCACGTGTAATCATATTGCAAACTTTGATTTTGATGTGATTATTTACGGTAGAGGGATTAAAATTCATGTAATAAAATTCATTGAAATGTTGATTTATTTTGATTGCTTTGAGTTTTCCTTAATGACGACGCAGCTCATTTTGGTCTCAAGATTTCAAACAAACCCTTAAAAAAGGATATGAGACCAGCAAAATATATTTCAAATGCTTTCTGTAGGAATGATATTTAATAAATATACGCCATCTAAAATATTTTCTAGACCTGCAGTCATATTACACAAAAATATCTGGTATGTGAGAGATGCATATCATATTCTATTCATCAGAGAAGCTAATTGTGTCACTTAATTGTTAATATTATAAAAGTCTTTTTTTAACAACCTTATCATTACTTGATAATTTAAAACAGGTCTAGATATACTAACGAGCCGTTGTACCAAAATGGCATCACATTCTGCTGGCTGTGCAGTATTAAATTGTAGCAAGTTTCCTTGTTGGAATCATTTGTTAAATCTTCTCTACATCTGTCTACATTTCTAGGCCCTCTAGGGTATTGGGTGAAAGGGCTCACCGATTTGAAAAATGGCCTGAAAGTCAGCCAAGCCTTTCCCCAAAAGAGTTTGTGCGAACAATTGTCACAAGAATGCGATTTTAGGAATGTTGCCAACAAAATAGAGGTACACAGGTATATGTCTACGGAATACTTCAAGCACATAGCAATAAAATCAAGGAAGTGGTTTTTAATAGTCATAAAATAAAATTCCACAGATTTATTTTGTTATAATATCAGTCAGTCGAGCAACACGACAACAGTCAATAAATAACCTTGGCAATGTGTATAAGCTATTGATGTTATCTGCAAGAAATCGAGTAATTTGGCTAATTTAGTCTGCAGAACCACGACCAGTGCCAAAATTAGCGCTACATAAATGTGAGGAAATTTAGCATGCCAGACAGCACTTATATTTACTGCATATACTGTCCATTGTATAAGAGTCGGCTGCTAACATGTATTCAACACGAGCTGTTTAGATATTACGATACTGCTGAATTTAAATTACTGATAAGTTATTTATTTGTCCATGACATTCAAAGATCAAGTGTCTCCATTTCCTACATGTGAATTGCAAACCGGGTGCAACATGCAACCATGTTGGGAATTTCAACGTTAGAGCGACCTATACATTAATATTAATGAATGTAAAACTGAATACATGAGCTAAATTTTAAATTGAACCAGTGCCTAGATGTTTATTTGAATTTTAATTCCATGTTTTGTCCATGGCAACAGTAATCTGCCGGCGATTTCCTTATCACGAAACTGTACAACTAACGCCCTGACTGAGGCCCAAGAGCTTCCACGCAACCAGGTTGAACCAGGTTCCAACCTGTCCCCATGTCAAATGTGGGAGCCTCTATGGGAGGGGCACATTGTTACCACCTTGACTTGACAACATGTAGCACAACAACTCAATTACGACTTGTCGGCCTACGTGCTTTCATGTCATTTACTGCCATATTTAAGTTACTCCTGCTCTACAGAATATTTTAAAATGTGAAATTCATCCGAAAAGTTCAAATTGAAAGGGAACCCACCTTATCTGGCAAACCGATCATATGCCCAAGCAAACTATGGATTGCACGAATTATTTGCAAAATCCAACAAGGGATTTAAGTTGAGCATTTTGTCCAACATTTTCAGGTCATTTTTCATTGTAATGATCATGTGAAACGTGATCATATGATTCAGTGGAAGTCGGTGGAGCATTTCAGAATAGCACAGTATAAACTGTATGACCAGTGCAATGCAATGTCTAACACCATCCACTACACGCAATATAAGCATAAAACATCATTTCCATATTATTAATAAAGAGGATTTTTTGTATACTTTTTAGCCCCTATATTTCCATCATCTCGAATGACAGTCACTCTAATGATGTTTGCGGCATGCCTAATTACCTACGTTCTACGTCTCAACATTGGTTTTGCATTAGTTTGTATGATAAAACCGCCTGCTTATAACTACAGTCATTACAACATCACTGGTAATGAAACTGTAGTAGTGGATGTCTGTTCGGCTGGATATAAAAAACATGGATCAGCAGATACGCCACTGGTAAAATGATTGATGTAGTTAATAATAAATGTTTAAAAACTGTTTGATACGGTAACTTTGTTGAAGAATACTAAGTATGATATCTTGAATTGCCCCTGAATGCTATACAAACTGCATTACTTCAACGCTATGTGGTTTTTCGGATCTATGGTGACATTTTCGTAACTGTGTTTTTCTTTTCTTTTTTGGAAGGAAATTAAATGATGTCTATAAAAAGGGAAAAAATCTCTTCCATTTATAAAGACGTCCTACAGGAGTTAAATATAACATTCTTGTCTTTTAACAATCCCCACCACGGCAATGTCAAGTTCCCTTTTAAAATGACTGAATTTGGCTCAGCTGTTAACAATGCATCTACCATCCTCAGTACATCAAAATTACATCTATTTGTATTACCTATCCCACGAGCTTAAAATGTAACCACTAAAACACTGTGGCGGTTATATTTGAAACTCAGAACTAAGTTTAGATGGCCAAAAATATATATATAGATTTTCAAGATTGAGGTTTATTTGCTAAGAAACCAACTGGTGTGCCAACTGTTCATGTAACATTGTCTAAACTGAAACAATTTAACTATAAAATCCAATTTGCACCATACATTTTGTTTTGCATGGTACTGGATTGTCAGAAATACGCTACAATGAACAGTTTCAAGCACACAAAATACTGTTTTTCCAAATCATCTACTGCAGTAATAATAATAAGAAAATGAATAAAACCTAATATTTTAAATAACTTCTTGTTAAAATATACTAAAGGAAGAAACGAAAAGTTTTTCTATTTTCCCCAAGAATGTTTTATGCATCTTTAAAAGCTATGAAAACCCTCAAACAATTACATAAATATTAAAATATTTGTTGTTCCTCATGGGATGCAAAATCCAAATTGGCCAATTTCAGATATCATTTATTCATGACCCCCTATTGGACTGTTAGCATCAGAGATAAGAAACTACATGATGTTTCTAAACGTCTGCGAATTTTAAATCGAAAAATTGTGTTTATAAATCAGGTCTGGTACAAATTATTTTTGAAACAATAACTTGTTTAAATTATTACAGCTGTCAACCACATTGTTGAAAGAATGCATTTGGCAAAACAGGGCAATGGAACAAATGTAAATATGCGCAAAAATCTAAAAGCTCCTACATATTTTTGTCACACTTTGGTAGATAGGAGAATTTGAATGGGAGAAATCTCTACAAGGAGCTCTATTGGGCGCATTCTTCTATGGCTACATTGTAACCCAAGTTCCAGCGGGTTGGCTTTGTGATCGGTAAGCTTACATAAATGCATAAGCAGTATACATAGGGACGAAATATTTTTTTAAAAATCATATAAAGCCTGGTTTTTCAGAAAGTTTTGTCTTTAGCGTGTTAATCTCTATAGATATTGATATATTTCTTGTAAATGTTTTCCATGCAATATTTTACACCAACTAGTTACAATTTCAATTCTATATAAATCATCTACCATATTTCTAGTCTGGTTAAGGTCTGCATTTATTGCATGCTAATGTAAATAGTTTTTAATTATTATACATAATGGTTTTGCAGGATTGGTGGCAAAATTGTATTGGGTGTTGGCTTGGGTGTTGTTAGTGTTTTGACACTTTTCTTGCCCGAAGCAGCTCGGATTAGCCCATATGCAATGTTGGCTGTGCGAATTGTTCAAGGCATGTTTGCGGCAAGTACTATTTGTTATCAGACTTTCTCATCTATGGTTACCTATTGTTTTTGATTTCTTCTCTCTGATGAGAGGAATTTTAGTAAATAATTTTACATTTTGGTTTTGAGGAATTTCTGAAACATTACCAATATATAATCCATACATTATTAACATTTATTATTTTTGTGTGCAGGCTGTTTCGTTTCCAGCTATTCACAACTTAGTTGGAAATTGGGCCCCACCAACAGAAAGAGGGATGCTTATGGCCATTGCATACTCTGGTATGTCTTTCATAATTTAATGGAAATCATATTCAATTTTTTTCATATTGGCACTGAAAGGAATTGTAACCTTTCAGAAAACAATGGAATGCGATTTATTCAGTCATTCGTATATTCAAATGACAATAAAAGTATTTTGACTCATCACTAACGAGAAATTCCCCTTTTATGATAACAGATTTAATGTATTTTACAATAATACACATACAAGATAAATAAAAAGTCAATAAAATGTGTGTATGTACCTTTACAATGGCATTACTGATACCATCCTTTCTTCTATACTCCAGGAATGTATGTGGGGACACTGCTCACATTTCCAATTTGTGGACTTCTGTGCGATTATGGGTTTGATGGTGGATGGGGGTCAGTTTTCTATGTCACAGGTCTGAAAATATAAACATCTAATGATCTTAATGTATGCATAAACATGAATTCAATGTATTTTTATTTTTTATTTTAAGGAATAATTGGCTGTGTCTACGCATTTTCTCTGATATTTTTGGTTTATGATGGATATGAAAAACACCCAAGAATTTCTCCAAAAGAAAGGCTCTATCTTGAGAAAAATCTTGAGGGTCACCATGCGGCAGGAACCGTATGTACTTTTAAGCAGAACTTAATAAATCTTTATTCTAATACTCAGTCAAATTAACAGTTTATCACCAATTGAATTGTAGAAAATCAACATTCCTTGGCTAGAATTCATGAAATCAGGTCCAGTTTGGGCAATTATAATAGCCCACCTGTGTGCCAACTGGGGGCTTTATACACTTGTCATAAATCTGCCTATATTCATGAAAGAAGTTTTGAAATTTGATATCAAACAGGTAAGAACTGTAAAGAGCACATAAAATAAGCCCTTTAAATTCATTATTAAAACGTTTTCCATTAATTGCTGTTTCTAGAATGGATTTCTGTCATCGCTTCCGTACCTTTGCACCTTAATAGTCAATTTAGTTTGCGGAAAATTGACTGATTATTTGAGACGCAAGAACGTCTGCTCGTGGACATGTTTAAGGAAAATTTTTAACAGCATAGGTAATAAATTTCATCTGAAGACCAATGTCTTCAGATGCCAAATGCATTTAAAGTACATCATACTTTAATGCAAACTTAGATGTAGTCATCCATTACTTCTGAATACTTTTTGATATGTCAAATTCTGTTTTTAGGTCTTTTTATTCCATCATTATGTATGTTGTCCATCACCTTTCTGCACTGTGAACAACGATACATAGCAGTTGGTGCATTAACAGCATGTCAAGCAATTTCAGGGTTTGCATATTCGGGTATGTAAAACACTATACAGGGTGAATAAAAAGTCTGTATCTTATGGTTTTTGCGTCTAAATGATGGCCGATATCAAAATTCTGCTAATG
>JAQGAE010003408.1:0-14827 GCA_034696685.1 Julus scandinavius | reverse complement strand
ACGTCCATGTATTAAGTAAGTTTTCACTCGTTTTTTTAACACACCAATCCTATCAGTTGTTAATATTTCCTTTGGAAATGCTAAAGCTTCCAATGCTAAAGAGGGCCCAACTGGTTTACGTTAATCATGTAGAGGGTCTACAGGACTAACCAACTAACCAATACAGCATAACCTTCCTCCGAGAGTGAAGTTTATTGAGGAAACATTTTCTGTAATTACTTAATTCCTATTGGTTCTTTCATTTACATTTGGTTAGTTTGACTGTGATATACAAGTCTTGAAAAATAAAGCGGTTTACATTGAATATTATCAATTCGTGACAATGAAATTCCAGAACAATCAAAACCTATTCAATTTTAAAATATTAGACACTAAATTAGAAGATTCTCTTTTCTCTGGGAGACATTTGATTAAATTCGACTTTATGATGGCCTGCAGTCCTCCAATTAAGGACTAATTTTTATTTCCCTTTCTTATAACATTTACGGTGTGTAAAAGCATACAAACTGGGGCGACACTGCTTATCTCCCATTCCAATTCTCATCCCTACCGTTGCTACATTTTATGGCCACGCATAAATTTCGAGCATTAAGAAGCTCACAAAATCGATAATCGTTTTTTCGCTCACATAATTTGCATAACACGCATAAGTTAAGTATCAAGAAAAAAAACCTTATAAGGTTTTGGGTCGAAACGCTACTGTGCAGTCTTATTATATGCATTATTAAAGATGAACCTAATTTGAGTACCCAACAAGCGAATTAGTTAGGTAATGCACCTTGAAAATTACCTAAACATTTTAGATTTGTAGCATATGAAAATAAAAATCTTGCTAATTAACAAATATACTTAAATGGTTATTTCATGCTAAGTGTATAATTAGAATTGCACGCTCAACATGTACACTTTTAGATCTGTATTATGTACAACATGTTTTTCACATGAACATCCTAACAATACTCGATATTCCAATTAGTACATAAATGCTACATGTTTTAAGAACACGTGTCAAAAACACATATGTTACATTGTAATAACGTCCATGGTGTTACTTTGAGCAGACATAGCATACACTGTTACACATGTGAACATGTACATACATGAAAGGTACACAAGCATATTTAAATGTATGTATGAAATTTAAACTAGCCCAATTCTGATAAGTGTTCTTCGTGCATGAGGGTCATTCAAAAAGGACATCCTCAAGAGGGGTAAGGGGGGGTTTGCTGGCATGTGGACGTCCACTAATGATATTTTTCAGTTTTTAGATTTTCTGTTTAATTGAGTTTAAGGCCAGTGATTGGGAAAATGGACACCAGAAGAAATGTGTCTCCAGTTCCAAATTTACTTTAATTTCTACAAAATTAGGGAAAGTAAGGAATTAGGCTTAACTTTCAGTTAAACACAAATTGTATTTTGGAATTTCTCTTCGAGGTCAGGAAATTACCGTTAATCAGAAAAATCTAGAAAAATGTCGTGGAATTGACAATGAGAGAGGTGCTTGAAAATTTATAGGATGGGCCTTTGTATGTTCCAACAAATTTTCTGAATACCCTACTTATCACAAAAAAAATAATTAAGGACGTCCATGAGGGATGGGGAGGTCTTGGACAAAATGGCCACTATGTGGACAGTGGGTGGGGGAAAGGGTCAATTTTTGAATGTATTTCGGGGACGTCCTTTTTGAAATGACCCAAAAGTAAAGGATACCCAAATACATATGTTTAAGTTATCTAACCAAACAAAAACTTAACGGATAAACGATTAACCGTCAGTTTATTACTCAGTGATTAAAACAATACCCTAATTAATACTAACATTAAAGCCAAATATCTTTAATCAACAAATAAATGCAATCAACACCGTTCATTTGATCATCCTAAACCAGCACAGCATGTGTTGTTGAAATGCCAGTTAACTTTTAATCGAATATTTTCGGGCCATTAGTTTTTCATCCTAAACAAGATCTAACGAGGCTTGATGAGAAGTTATCATTGATCGACCTTTTCTTGATAATGGTGAAAGCTATTGCTACTATATTTTATTCTGTAAAGGCCACGGGAGTTAAGGCAAGAGTAAACTTTTTATACAAAAACAATTATTTTGTATCATAAAGCATATTATTTTATTCCTAATTATTTTGAAAAGATTGAAAAAACTTAGTGCTACAGGTTATAAGAATAGTAAACTCGAGGACGGTTGTTAATGAACGGCCCCCGCACTCGCATTGACTCCGGCCCTAAAGTGAACGCCAAATGACCAATCCTAAAACTGTCGCAAAATGGCAAATAACATCCGAAAAACGGTCAAAGAAACGTCGAGGGAAACATTCAAAAGGCGTCGCGCAGATGCACTTATTAAAATTGCGCTGAAACGATAAAATAAAAGGCATGCAGCTAAAATTTAAGGCTATAAGGGGACACCATAAACGGGCTGGACAACGAACGAAATGGACGCCATGATGTAGGTCAAGCTACAGTGCACCGGAATTTCAAAGGAAGAATAAATAAAATGTTAAATTGGTTTCATCGTTAACTGGGGAGAGAGGGGCCATATTTTTAACCTTCTCCTACATAGTCAACAGCACCATTTCCCTTTAAGCGACGATAATAAATCGTCGATTAAAGATAGTGGACTGTTAAATATACGATTTCTTAAAGGACATTTTCGTTTTTAATTTCGTATAAGTCAGTTTGGAAGTTTACTAGAAACTATTTATATATACATGTCAGTTTGGTGAAGACATTTCCAATAACACATGGATCATTGGTTTATTTTTTTTTACCAAACGTTTATTTAATATCACTCAGAAATTGATGAATTTTATATGTTTCCTGTGAAATTATGTAAATACTCATTTATGTTTGTGTTATTACACCTAAGTTTAACAAACTGCATGTAATTCCTTTACAAGAGTACTGAAGTTATATAGTAATAATAATGTCACTATTTTCCGGAACACTTCTAAACGCCAAGTACAGTATAGATCTTGTCTAAATGCATCCTGTGTAAATGAATAACCTCTCTAAACGCATAACATGTTCCGGTTACGACTTAGGACCCGTGTATATAAATAAACCTGTCTAAACGCATAACCTGTCTAAAGGTATATTTTTCACTGGTCTCAAGAGTATGCATTTAAACAGGTTTTACTTTACTTATGTATGCAAATAATAGCGTCAAATGCTCTAACGTGTCCCAAAAAATATTTATCTTTTAAATTTGGGTTGCCCTTTTCCATAATAAATTTTCTTCTCTTCTCACATTTTTGTTGTTGGGAATGTAGAACACATTCGCGTTCTTTAAACCAAATCACATGTATATTTCAAACACCAGTTTTCCATTTGAAATAACGCAAATAGAAAGTTTGCAAAGTTAAGATTTGAAACCATGTTTACGAAAAACGTCATCATTTTCATTCCTGAATGTGGATTTGCCTTTGCGCAAGGGTTAAGCAAAGGGCCTCTCACGTTGGGATTTCTGCTCGTTTGTCAAGGTGTACCCCAAACAAACTGGCTGTGGGGTGGCTCCCCCTGCCAGCGCCCCCAATCCCCCATCTCCCAAACTAAATTATTGCCGCAATTTAAGTTTGACTGGAAACTGCATCACATTTGTTTTTCCTATCAAAACCCCTTGGTAAATTATTCCCAGGCGAACCACTAGGCCGCGCTATGACAAATACGGACCTGCCGAAATGGGTCGATTCAGGAAAAGTGTGGGGATATGGCGGAGGAGAGGAGGGAAAAAAGAGGAGATGATGGAGTGAAGCGCGAGGAAGAGTGAAGAGGGGTAAGGGAAGGGAAAGGTGGGGGGGGGGGATGAAAAGAAAGAAGAAGATGGGGGCAAATGGAGAACTGCGTGGGGTTATGTACATGGGCGTGGAGGCAACTCGTATAAAATGGGAATAAAAGTAGAAGGGATGAATACATTAGCATACATGATTTGGCTCGCAGAGTGGTATAGGGGCGCGCTCATCAATAAAAGTCGACACCCCACGCTACAGGATCATCAAATAAAACGAAGATTTCAACGAGCACCTCGAACCCGAGACGTCTTTTTGTCGAAGCTGTTGAAAAAAATAAAAAAAACCTACAGTCTTCGCGAGTTAATCTTCATTAGACCCGTGCACATCGTTAATTTGGCGGGTGTAAAAGGGCGAGAGGGTTAATATTTACGGCTTGTTTAAGAGATATATCGGGCGGAAAAAATAGACCTAAATTAAGGAAGAAGATAAAAAAACAGCGTCAATTCGCAGCTCTGATGAATTTCAACGGATGAGCTACGATTTGCCATAAAAATAAGACTATGACATTTCTTAATGCGACGATTAACGCTTGATACACGGGATCAACAGTCAACATCAACTGGGGTAGATAAAGCAATATGAACACAACAAATTGTGGAATGTTGTTGTTGTGTTTGTTCACCATGAAAGAAGTTTAGGTATACATGTTCACCCAGGTGGAAAAATCATACATGGCTTCTAGACCAGATATTGGGCACATCTTGGCATACCTCGCTATTCGGCCGTTCTTTATACAGCCTTTCGCTATAACGGCCTTTTTTAATTACGGCAATTTTTCGATTACCACAATGTTTCGTTATAACAGCTAAAAAACAGCTATAGTTAATTAAAATGGCCAAACATGTGATAAATTACCCCAATTTGCACAAACAAGGTCGGATTTGGCTAACAATAAAACAACTTATGGGTTTCATTTTGTTTAAGAAGGGAACAAAATAGAAAATCACAATGCTGAAAGAATTGATTCGTTATACGGCTTTTTCGATTTACGGCCAACTTTTCCGGAACGTATCTAGGCCATACAGCGAGGTATGGGTGTAGTAATATATGCAAGTGTACAGTATTTGTTCATATATTAAGTCTTAATTATTTTTCTATTCTGTATCTTGATCATCAATTCCATAATTTTGAATATCAAGGTTCAGCGGATTTAGCATGACCACCCTGCAACCTTCAATTGAAGCACTATAAAGTTTTGGAAGGGTCATTCTACTCCCTCTTTCTATACGAATTTTGTTTCACCGCAATGCATTTATGCTAACAGTGATTGCCTATCAACAAGAGTGTTAGACGGGTCAACAGTGATTTTAGCCACGTCTCGTTTAATTTAACCGGAAGTTACCTAACGACGCCTGCTATTATACGAGGATGTTGAAGTAATACATGTAGCCTGGGGCTTACATTTTTGTTTGCTTGAAATGCACAATATGTATGTAGTTTCTTTGTCGTATTACAACATTAAAAAAGTGTAATTACAGTATTTATGTGTTACAGTAATTATGATAAACCCTTTTTTCCCCATAGAAATATCCCTAAAAACGAGGTGGATCTTTGAATCACAGGTGTTTTAAGCATTACAGTCCAGGCGATAATTGCCGGATACATGCATCCAGCTACTTTGAAACATTGTTGTCACCCACATCTGGATACAATAGTTAAAAAAACATGTTATGCATCCAGATCTATATTTTTCGTCAGTTGAATATTTTCCATATATTTTTCCAAATATTCTACCCAAAATGACGCACCTGAATGTTCCTTCTTCATTTGTACCTTGTCTACATTTAACGTGTGTATCTATTTGTTGTTATTAGTAAATTCAAAAGAAAAATTGTAAAATATATTCTTAGAAATTTATGCTTTCTTACATTCAAATCTTTTTTTCTGTTGGTGATAATAAAATTAGCATGCGTTTTACAATCGATAACGTATTATCATTGATGAAATACGGTATTATATAAATTTAGAGTAATCCAGATTCAACAATACCAATTTTAAAATTTTCGGCCATCAAGTTTCAAATATGTGTATGCACTGTCCATTAAGTGGATAAGATGTCCGAACAACGCCCCTTACTACACGTGTTAAGCAATTTATTTTATTTAAGGATATGCATGGGTCACATTGCCCCTTTATAAACAACCACGCACGGACGCTTACACTGTCTGACCAACTTGGACGTTTTTTAAAGTGAATTTGAAGCTGAATTTATGGCGAATTGTGATATGGGAGTGCATTGGCCATAAAATGAAACTCGCGGAAAGAAAAAAAGAAGAGACACGGTTTGAATATAGAGCCTTTAAAAGGGGCAAATGTAGTCATTTTAAGAGCGCACTCGTTTATGGCCTTTATATATATTACCCCCTCACCTATTTCGCCCACCACCCTCCATTTTCATACATAAAAAGCTGGATTCATACGAAAGGCGTCGCCGTCATATTTCAAGCCATCATCCGAGCGCAAGAACAAGGTGATGGTCCTACAGGGAAATAAGGGCTGAGCATCTCCATGTAAAGCACATCCGTCCGTGATGCCAACTTTTTCGGTCTCTCAGGCATTCAAAAGTAGACTAGTTTTGCTCTCCGCTGTACATAAACTAGGCGGAAAATGGTATAAACTGCGTTTGCCTCGCCTCGTGTCAATGTATATACTTAAGGGGGTCCAATAAACCATCCTAAATATTTCACTGTTCACTCCGAACCTCGTTTATATCCCAGAGCTAGCAGTGACTCAGTCTCCTTAAAAAACTTTTGTCAAAAATCATAGGCTTATTGGGCATAAAAATTATATTTATTACGCGTTTCAGGTCCAACTTCCTTTTCTTGGGCAATGAAAAATCCCATATAGAAAACTGGATTGTACGAAGTAAAATTTCTTCATGCTCTTTCCCGAACAGTCACGCTGTATGGACCTTATGCGGAGTGACATCGCGTGACTCAAATGTCAAATGTCAAATGTGCCCATTGCAATGTCTCGAAACATGGCGATGATTATAATATTATTAACACATGTGATTCCGTTCGTGAAAAAAGATCAACAAAGTAACCGCCATGCTGGAGTTTGACCAGTTCAGTCAAATCCACACCAAACCACGGCAAAATAATACAATATTGTACTTTAAAATATTCTATTATACGTGAATAAATATTAGTTTCAGTAATAACAGTTCGGGCCTCCAATTAATATTTGTCACACCTTTCATTCGAGATGCCCAACTTTAGGCCCACTCTGTTTCACGACTCCAAGCTCAGAGGTGCCCACAAAAGAGGGTTTCGTCAGTCAAAAATTGCGCTTTGTGTATTTTGTATGTACGAGCACCAGTGCAAAACCAATTTAATGGGTAATGCGGGTTTACATCGAGATTATCACGCAACCGGTTAGGGGCATAAATTTAAGAAAGTTTATATGAAATAAGAGACGGCTTTTGGACCCATTTGTATGCAAAGTTTGGTCACCTAAATCAAACGAAAATGGTGCTTTCTGAATACGAAACTCCCGATTTGCAATTTGATTTCCTTTTGAAACCATAAAATTCAGAAACGCAGAAAACGACTTAAATTTCGTCTTCAACTTTGAAATTCATCGTACTGCAATGTATATTAACCTCAAAGTTAATGGTGGGAGTGGGACTTAAATTCCCTATATGCGATGCAGACTTTTAAAAAAACACCTAAAAGCAACTATAATAACACAAAAACTTGCAAAATAAACCGAATGTGGAATGATATATTTCACGCGCATTGATTTTTTTGTGAAAATATATTTACAAAAAAAAAATTATACGAGCTTTTTAATACAGGAAAGTTTGGTTTAAAAAAAATAGTTCCGCACTTTGATAGTTTCAAAGTTAGCAATAAAATACATTTTCTGGTGTCAAGGAATTTTTACTTGAATAATTTCATAAAAAAATATGAAACTAGTACCATAAAGATGTGAGAATGCCTTATGAATTATTATAGTTGAAGGAGCCCCAAATAAAGAAACTAATGAATAATTATCATATAGATTTTCAAAAATTAATGTCACATGATTTTGCATTCATTATTATAATTTTTGAAAATAATATAGAAAGTTGGCTAAAAAATTCAGCATTAGTGACAATGTTTTCTAAAAAAAAACTACAATTCATCGTTAAGATTCTCAAAAGATTACAAAAAAGTGGGCTAAATATTCAGCGTGAGTGACTAAATTCACGACAATTTTGCCTACAGCATGCCATTTTGTATTAATGTATAAATATTTAGTAAAAATGTTCCAAAAATCGTAGTTTTGGGAAAATGGTGTGTTAATTTTCAAAAAAATGCCTTGCGATCTCCGCATTTACGCCCCCACAAAATAAAAAAATAATACAAAAACTCAATCATTTTTGTAGGGTTCCCTCCTCCGAAAATTCCATGAATCTGCCCTTTCTTTTTAGCATTCGAATTGCCCTTAAGGGGAAGCTAACGTCAACACTACAACGAGAAAATCTTTTTACCATAATTTTAATTTCACAGATAGATCTGCCTACTTATTTTCCTCCCACTTGGAATTATTTGTTTTCTAAGAATTCACGTCATTTTATAAAAATTTAATTGTCACATTTATTATTTACGCGTTTGACTTTGCGAATAAACAAAATATACAAGCACACAAGTATGCATTATTTTTATTTAAACCTACTTTCGAAATTCTATCACTTGAAATACTAAATAAGAATTCGAGTATAAACATTAGTTTTTCCGTACCATTTGCATCTCTATATTTGAATTCACTTCTAGAAGAACTTAGTAGTTTAGTTTCACAGACGATGCTAAGAATTGATTGAGACAAAACCACCAACGATTTTGAATGTAGTTAAACAGCAATTAATATTAAAAATGTGCCTTTATTCGTGTCAGGTGTTAGGCCTAGTGGTACGTTGTTTACATCTAGTTGAAAATGTTGTCATGGCGTTGAAAACGACGTGACTAATGACAGAAATCACCGCAGAGGTGCACCAGTGTGAGAAATTAAGTGCACAAAGAATCGCGGGGCAAACCGCAGTGAAGTGCGCCAGCGATAAATGTGTGAAAATTCAATAAATATTTGATAAAAACCATACAACACAAGTTTCTTCAATTTATACAGGGTGTAATTTACACACAAAAAATGCACTGTGCCAGATCCTATTCAGGCGATAAAAGACGTTTTGTAGGCTACAAAAACGCCACATTAATCATATAGCTAATAATTATTTATCCAGAACGATTCTGTGATTTTGAAAATTGCTAAAATTATTAGCAAATTCCATTTTTAAACAAAATGAATCATGAACCTATATAGGATATATTTTCTGAATAAAGGCAGATGTTATAATAACAAAGAATAATCTAATCACAATTGAACCATACAACTGTGCAATGCATACAGTTTCGCAGATAGTGCTGATTCTAATTTATGCTTTTAGAGAGGTTTTTCATTTATACATGATGCATTTAGACAGGTTCTACTGTAAAATGTTTTTTACAACATGCCAGGGGGAGAGAGGCGGTACCGGGGTAGCCATTGTATCCACAATGGCATTTTTTCAGTTCAGGATTTTCTGTTTAATTAAGTTTAAAAGGTCAGTGAAAGGGGAAATCGATACCAGAAGAAATTCCCAAACCTACATGAATTTTTAGAATCTCGTTAAAGTCATTCCCAGATTCAAGATTATGCCTAACTTTATGTTAAACACCAATTTTATGCTGGAATTTCACATCGAGGTCAGGAAGTTTCCGTTTATCACAAAAATCTGAAAAAATGTCTTGGAATTAGTAGCGAGTAGTGCTTGAAAATTTATTGGAAGGATGTCTATTAGGGAGGGGGGAAAGAGAGTGGGGTCTGAGCTAAAATGGACACTATGTGGACAGGGGGTAGAGGAGGGGGACAAGTAAATTTTTGAAGGAATTTCGGGGATGTCCCTTTTGAATGGCCCCTAAGATTGCGAGTAAATGGACCTTAATAATACGTTAAAGTTAGCTGTTACAAAGAAAAACATTTTGACTCGTCAATTAACACATCTACAATTGTGTTCAGATTAGTTTGCAAATGTAAGAGATCATCTAACTTGAATAACATTAGAAAAATTGTTCAATAAGAGTCCAAGTTGCACAATACCAGAGTTTGTTTGTTTGTTGATGTTTAACGTTGGCCTATTTCTGCAACACGAGGGCTAAACACCAACACCAGGGGATGAGCCTTCATCACCTACATGGAAAGCAGCCTATACGAGGGGGCCAGGGGGACTCCCACCCCCTCTCGAGGGGTCTTTAACGTGCAACAATCTACACGGGATGTCAGTTTAAACTTATCTGAAAGAGGATTAGGGAATACCCCATCCATAAAAATTCCCACCCACCTCGACAGGGAGGAAAACCCCGCACCTTAGGACCCAGAGTAGTATCGGGGTAGTTGAATACAGTAGAACCTATGTAAATAAATTACCCCTCTAAAAGCATCAAATGTTCTGGTCCCGACTTGAGACCCGTATTTATAAATCAACCTGCCTAAATGCATAACGTGTCTAAAAGCATATTTTTCACCAGTCCCAAACGTATGCATTTAGACAGGTTCTACAGTAGACCAAAGAAATTTGGATTCACTAGTTTGAAGGCACCTACCGTCGAAGAGAGTATACAGGGTGGGCCAATAAAAAGTAAGCCAACTTTATAAAAATCATAAAATGGTTATTTGTTAATGGAATATATTGAAATTTTGTACATGTGTACTTAAATAGGAAACAAAAAAATTCCCTATTTCAATTTGTGTTCAAAGTTAGCACTTTTTACGGAAATACAAGCCCTAAGGCGACTTGGGCGATTGCCTCGTCGATTGCTATTTGATTAATTTCATTCCAAGCGTCCAAAATTCGCTGCTTCAACTCGTCGATGTCTGCGTTCATGGTAAGGGTTCCGTAAGGCGACCATGTGGGACTTAGAAAATTTTGGGTTTATATTTTCGGTTTCAGCTGTTGGCTTGTTGAAGGGTTGCAGGGTAACCTAACCTAACCTAAACATGTGGTTGACATGAGGAAAAAACAGAAAAATTTTCCCGAACAGAAAAAGTCCCACATGGTCGCCTTACGGAGCCCTTCCCAAATTTTCAATAAATTCCATTAACAAATAACGATTTTATGATTTTTATAAAGTTGGCTTACTTTTTATTGGCCCACCCTGTATACATGTGAATAATTGTAAATGTAAAAAAGAGCTTTCATGCATGCACAGGGCTCATCAACCACTAAAGCTTATCCCATCCCCATTTCCAGTCTCATGTTGCGGCTTTTCAGCCCTTTCCGCTCATAATACGGCCTTTGCCTATATCAGCCAGCCAGACGTGCTATATATATATATGCAGTCACCGTTTTCTGTAAGCAGTTGCAAGGCATGCACGCGTGCATGTATACGGCGCTCTGGAAAGATAAAAGATGGAAATGCATGCCCAACGTGCAATTGCAGCTGAGCCCAGGGTTTAATTTTATCTCGCTAGTTAGCTGTTTGGCAATGCGCTTCACACCTTTAAACGGCTGTAAAAGTTTCCTGGGGGGAATTGGTGTCAATGGCGTGCAGCAAGGAGCAGCACTCCAGGACACGCGTCTTTACTTAACTTGCCCCGCTTTACGCGATTGAATTGAAAATGGCGAAGATTCGTGAGGGAATACTCCAAAGACGTATTTGCATTTTTACGGATTCCAAATTCCGAAATCCACTTCTGATCCGCAGCCACTCTTCCCAACGTCTCGTCTAACGACTGCAAAGTGCTCGAGCATGAACCCCACCCCCACCAAAGGGCCGCCCCTCTTGGCCCCGGCTTTTAAAAGCCAGTGCGCGGATGCAAACTGCCAAACTGCTCCCGAAACGCCCGAGTGGGGCCCATTGGCGCACACGCAGCCCGCAAAATGCGCATCAGCATTACCGAATTAGGGCCGGGGAAAAAAAATAATACGCTTTTAGCCGATGGAGTCCTCGACGAGGATTTAAACGCGTCGTTACGTTCCCAATGCCGCTCGTTAAGGGCGGGAGAAAGATGCCCTTTGCTCGTGGATAAATGGTAATTTTAGCCACTTTGAAACAATGCAAAACAGGCTGAATCCGTTCTCCATGTGTCTTCATGTTGGTGGTTGGAATGTCATTGGATTTTTATAGAAATATATAACATGACATTTAAGCCACTGTCTTGAAGGTACCTATAGATTCAATCATGTAGGAATGCCATAGGGATAGTATGGCATTCCAGCCACCTATTTGAAAGACAAGTAACTTATTTCAGGTAAGGGGACAACCAAAAAGGTGGTCACCGAATTTCTTTCAAAAAATTATCTCCCCCTTCCTTTCCAAATGGTGTCCATTTTAGCCCAGACCTCACCAGCCTCCCTCCCCCTCTCCATTACATTTTTTTAAAAGTAGGATGGCCAGAAAACTGGTTGGAAAATACACAGGTCCATCCTATGAATTTTCAAGCACCCGCCTCCATGCACTTCCACGACATTTTTCAATATTTTTCTGATTAACGGAAATTCCATGACCTCGAATGGAATTCCAGCATAAAAGTTGGGCATAATTCCCGACTCTCACAAGGTTTTAAAAATTCAAGTATATTAGGGACTGGGGGCACATTTCTTCTGGTGTCCATTTCTCCTTTCACTCACCTTTAAAACTCATTTAAACAGAAAATCTAAAAACGTAAAAATACTATCATTAGTGGATTTTCGTCCCTCCCTCCTCCCCCCCCCCCTACACAGTATTCCCATTCCAGCAGATCCCCCCTCCCTCTTGAGGACGTCCTTTTTGAATGGCCCTTCCTTGAGGGACATGGCTGTTTTCTCAATAGTAAACAATTGCTTTTTCTTGCAAAAGGGCCATTTCTAAAATCCCAGCATCCTGCCCTGGTCAGGAGATCTATAAAATCCAGTCCATGCAGTCATAAGAAATTTCATTTTAGCAAATTAATGTACGAGCAATTTATAAAATAGAGCGATAACATTTTTTTGTGTGTGCAAGGTTTCTAAACAGGACGATAAATAATTATAAAAATTAAAGTTACATGATGCCTTCTAGAAATAATGAAAATCTGCACAAGGTCCAATTACTGAATCTGTGTCTAATATTGATATAAAAATTGAACTTCCTTAATTTATTTTTTAAATGTTTAAGACATGAAATAAGAATCTATATTGGGGTTTAATATATCCTATGGGGTAAAAAGTTTTTAGTGTCCCAAAATGGCCACATTTATATAGTAAGACGACATGACCATGTTGTAAATACAACACAAGGGGAGCCACCTTAATATACTTACTAGGTTGAGAAGTATTTAAATAATGTCATTCAATGAAAAATTTAATTTAATACATATTCATTTTTCATAAAATCCATTAAATGACAACCATAAAAATAGAGACATGCTTCTTTAATAAATTGTGAGAAAACGATTGAATGCATAATGCAACTTTGAAATCCAATATGACACATTTTAAGCACTAGTAATTTTAGATACCCCTTTCTCTCTTGTATGCCCTATGTGTGCCCCCTTCTTCCAACGAGTGAAACCTTCAGTTGTGCGTAGAATTTCACGATTTCATTCTCACTCCGCTTATAATAACGGCAATAATAGCATGCAAATTTCATTTGCATCACGTTACCCTTTAGCACGGCGCTCTATATTCCCGTCGAATTAATAACCGGGTGCCGGCTAAGGGTGGCATCGCCGACCCCCACAAACTTATTAAACCACCAAAATATTGAGCATGATTAGAAGCATACGAGAGAAATGTTGCATGACTTATGAGGCATCCTCATGGGATGGCAAATTATAGAGAGCACGTAGGTAGGCTATAAGTTGAGGAGAGGGGGGAAACACCACCTCAAATATCAATGAGAGAGAGCGCGTATAATCCACTCAAGTAATCCGAAATCAAATTTTGCACTCATTTTCGACTGAATTATTCAGCAGCCCAAGAGTGCGGCGTAAACTAATCGTTTTGACATTCGGACTGGCACGGAATTTGCCGGGTATATAATATGTACTCTAAGTAATACAGAAAAAAACCATAAAGGCCACATAAAGCAAGGTGAGAGATTCCCCCTGATGCATCTGCATAAGCAAGAAAAAATTAACTGGCAGAGTGTAAAGGCGCGTTCTGAGACAATTTCTTAAACGAGCATTCCCTGCTTTTATACCCCAAACGATTTCAAACATTGTTTTGTAAATGCGAATAAAAAAAAGTACCTTCGAGCATGTATTTGTTGAATGTGTTTCATCACTCCCCTCTCCCATCCCCAATAGGCAATCGCATCGGATGCGAGCGAGCATTCAATTGATCGTCGTTAATTTTTAACGCCATGCTTTTATGCAACATCTCCTTTCAATTTGCTCGTTAAGCTTAAGGCTGAGAAGGTTTGTTTGTTGGATTTTTTTTTTCCTTTCTTCGGAGAATACATAAGACTCAAAACGCCTAGTCTCAGGCCGCACAATTAAACGCCGATTAAACTTAATCGCAGTTGCACCAATATCAGTTTGCGCTAAACCCTCGCAAGACATCAACGTCACCTTTTCTTAACACAAAACACAAAACATATTCATGAAATCATTATTATACCAACTTAAAATGTAGATGTTTGGGACAGTGGGGGCAACTTTCGGACGGTGGGGGGCAACTTTGGGACGGTGGCGGGCAACTTTCGGACGGTGGGGTCAACTTTCGGACGGTGAAGGGCAACTTTTGGACGGTGGGGGCGACTTTGGGACGGTGGCGGGCAACTTTGGGACGGTGGGGGAACTTTGGAACGGTGGGGGAACTTTCGGACGGTGGGGGGCAACTTTCGGACGGCGGGGGGCAGCTTTGGGTAGGTGTGGGCTACTCTAGGACAGTGGGGGCTAACTCCTTGGACAGTGGGGGTAACTTTGAGACAGTGGGGAGTAGCTTTGGGACAGTGGGGAGTAGCTTTGGGACAGTGGGGAGTAACTTTGGGACAGTGGGGAGTAACTTTGGGACAGTGGGGAGTAACTTTGGGACAGTGG
>JAQGAE010003407.1:0-14828 GCA_034696685.1 Julus scandinavius | reverse complement strand
TCCTCCTCCTCGTGTCTTTCTATCTGTTCTATGAATGTTAAATCCTTTGAGATTTATGTATGCATCTGGGCATTCTTTAACAAGCCAAGTCTCTGAAACGGCGATGATGTCTGGTTTGTGTTTATTGACTAGTATAGCTATATCGTCGATTTTTGGTAGTAGTGATCTTGAATTTATGTAGAGCACAGTTATGTGGCTGTTATCAAAGACTTTGCCTTTTTTATATTGAGGTCATGTGGTACTATTGCTCGCTTGGATCTTTTGCTTAGATTCATTTCAGTTCCATTGTTCGTATCGTTGTTTATAGGCTGTTGAGATGTTCGTTGTTTGCTATTCATATTGTTTACTTGATCTTTAATGAATGTTGGATTTCTCCCTCGAAAGGGCCTTACCGTTACACTGTCCGGCCATAGTTTAGGTATCAGTAGGTCTTCCAGATTTTCAGTGACTATTCGGACAAAAAAGTATGATGAGGTCATGCCCTTCAGTGTCAGCTATCTTGAACATTCTTTTACTTCGAGTTGGAGGCCTTGTATGTATTCCCGCAATTCCTTATCAGTTGTGTCGGTATGGAGATTCCCTATACACAATCTTTCGGTAGGTCTTTTGTCAATGGGTTTCATTATTTTTAAGTTGCTAGATATAGATTCGCCATAAGTCGTCTTTGGGTTACTTCTCTGCCGCACTGTTTCGCTGGTATTAGTTCCATTCTTAGGTATGTCACTGGCGGGTGAATTTGTGTCCTTATGGTGTTTATTTGGGATTACTGGCTGTGGGACTGGATACACTTGGGTATTTGATGTAGTATTTGATTTGTTTGGAGTTGGTTGATATTTGATGATGGTGTCTATTTTGTTGTTAATATTTCCCAATGCTTCGGAAAAGTCAGTGTTGCTACCTTCATTTTGTTTATCTGTTTGTCCTTCACATACATATTTCACGTACATTACGACAATGTACGATATTACAAGAAACAATGGCAGCACTAGATTTAAAATTTCGAAATGTGCTTGCAACACTTTAAAGTTAAGAAGTTTTATATCATATGTGATTGTTTTGTCGCAATGTTTTTATTTTCGGTATTAGGGGAAAGCGTGTAACGGAAGTTTGAAACGGCTTACGCGGCGTGGCACATTTATTTCGGTCATATGCATAATATCTGGTTCATCATGAGTACGATAGGAATACTATACACTCTAAAAAAGTAGATATGTCATATATAACCTTTGGAGGTTCAATCGACTGCTACACTGGGTGAACCTTTCAAAGTTCTATATAGAACCTATGTTAAGGTTCAATAAATACAACCTTTAAAAAGGTTCTATATGGATTTGAAAGGTTCAATAATAAGAATCTTTCAATAGGTTCTATATGAATTTAAAGGGTTCAATAAACAAAACCTTTCCCCATTTTTAATGACTTTTTTCACACTTGAATGTGAAATTTGGCCATAGAACCTTTCAAACACCTTTATTTTTGGCGTGTACATCGAAAGTGTCGTTCGAGTGAAGCGGGTCAAACTATTAGCACGTTAGATCACTGGATGGGCACAAAGTTCAAAGAGAGGGTAAAACAAATGCTTACAGTATAGCTCAAGTAATAAATTTAGAGAAATTTACCAAACACAAAAAATAAGATCTCTGGTTTTTAAAGAGGGAATACACGAAATCTGCAAATTTAAACATACTCATTTGATTGTGCTCAGCATCAATGAAAAGAAAAGTTCAGTTCAAATTGATATCGCAATAAAAACAAAGTATAATTTTTAGCTTTTAGAACGTTAACAACTCCATCTTTTTACCAGTTCCTATTTGTTTCCCAATAAGCGGTTTCAAACTATACCTGGCTAACGTCTTATAAGAATATAACCTGCGAGATATTGCTAAGTTGAAATACTTCACTGAAAACTCAAAATGTGCAAAAAAGCACACCAAAATGTGTAAAAAAGTTGCGCACACATAAATGTGTAAAACTACCTATTTTTATATGTCAAAATTTTGATGTGTGCATTTTGACATTCAAATGTGTTATATTGCATGTAAAAATAGGTAATTTTGCACATTTATGTGTGCAACTTTTTTACCCATTTGGTGTGCTTTTTTTGCACATTTTGAGTTTTCAGCGTTGCAATAGGTGTATCAGCAATAATACAATATAATGCAGTTTTGGAGTTTTTGAAATTCAAATCGACAATGGCGCTTCCCGCAAATATACACCAACGCCATCTCTAGGCGGTGGTGATTTGTGGCGTTAATCTTCCCATTCCCACCATCCTCCACCCCCATATCTCCTCCATCCCTAATAGTCCAAGCAGAAAAGCCTCCAGTACATCAGCGTCCCAAAATGCGATATTGATGTCTGCTTATGCAGCGCTGCCGCTGTCCTAATAGGAAGTTTAGAGCAGTTATTCAAGTGCGCTTCTACATTATAAAACACTTCGCCTACACGCATCCATATTCAGCACGATTTTTTTTTATTTTCACGCCATCGTTCGCTCGTTGCGCCTATTGATATCTAGGGCCCGCATTTCCATTGAATCGCGTGTTTGAATGCTAATGCGCCCAGTCCATTGGCACAAGCGAGGCTCTTTTGAATGCGAGTCATAAAATACAGATCATCATCATCATCATCGTTTTCAAGTTGAAAATTATACAGAAGAGGCAGAGGATGATCGCCTGGCGAAGGAGGCACCTAATGATGTTTAGTAGATGGCCCTAGCTACAAGCAGGAGCTTATGCCACTTAGAAAAATATAACCGGCTGAAAAATCCTGAAAAAGCTGGGGCTGACGTTAATCCGCTTTTACGCGCTCCGAGGCATAAAACGATGGCAGCCATGGCGCATGCGTACTGCTATGCCCATTGTACCCCTAACGTTAACGAGAAAAATGTTCAGTGTTGCTTCAATACCACAAAGTAGAACGCAGATAATGTTTGGAAAGTTGAAAAAAGTCCCATGAATTTTTTCTTCAAAGGGCCTTCACATATATATAAGGAAATTTTACTGCTAGAGCTGGAGAAATCAAGTTTTGTTGATAAAAACATACAAGTTATCAATTCAGGCCTGAATTACTAAAATATCTCGGCTATACGTACATACAGATTGTGAATCAGTGTTAAAACTGCTTAAAAATCTTGAAATTTCTATATATTTTCCCCAAATAAGGTAATTTAGTTAACTGCTTACACGTTAGAATGGTTGTTACTCAATGAAAAAACGAGGTATCCGGACAAAACCTAATGGAATTTATATGTATCATAATTGGTTATTAGATTTTAAAAAATGCACTTGTATACTATACTTTATATGCATGCTCATACTGTATACCAATCACTATCAGAATTTTTTTATTTTAAATATTTAATAAGTATTAAGAAATCGGCATTTAATATTCTTTTGAAAAATGCTGGATGCCTTATCAAAATCCTTTGCTAATAAATTCTGTTATGAAATTGAATCCAATATACATAGAGTAGAACCTGTGTAAATGAATGACCTTTCTAAAAGCATAAAATGTCCCATTCCCGACGTGGGACCCGTTATATAAATGAACCTGTCTATAAGCATATTTTTCGCCGGTCCCAAGCGTATGCATTTAGACAGGTTCTATTGCATATATGTATATGATTTATAACAGACCAAGCTATCATACTTTTGTTTTAAAACGAAATTTGTTAAATGTTCATAATCTTCCGACATGCAGTTTTCCAAATGACTTTCTCAACACTTCAAAAGATTTTCACATTCAGTTTATAGCCGCTAAAATAAACATGGCACCTTAACTTTAGGGATTTCCCCTATTTCACCCCAGGGGTTCGAGAAGACCTTACTGACTCGTAACGTATACGAAATTAAATTGGATTTTAAAATTGACTTTCTTCACGAACTAAAACCAAAAAAGTTCGCTATATATATATAGTGACAGAGATAAGTATTTCATGTAAAATATTTTTTTCGTTATCATTTATACTATCATTCATAACCCCCAAAATGTCTGCGCACTTAGGGACCCACTAACGCGTTGCCAATAACCCTGAGCTCCCCTTGCCAGGGATGAACTCTGGCAAATTATTCATAAAACACGAGGATGGGTTGGACCCAAACACTGCCAGCGCCTCCATTACGCCGCAAAATAATGACTTCCTTCCATCGGTTGCATTTAACGGAGAAATTCACTTAGGGTCGTTAGCTAACGTTGCATGTCGGCTTCGCTTACTCTGCAAGAGTGGGCGGCTGCGGCGGATCCAGAAATCCGGCTAACTCCAACGTGATCCCATGCAGTTTTCAAAAGCACAATTGCGGTTCAAAAATAAGCCATTTCGCGCGCCCCTGCTGCGCCATTTTGAATATCGTCACGGGGTCTCTCGCGTGTATACCCTTTCAAAATGGCCGACATCCATCAGGAAGCTATATTGTGAAACGAGTTTTCTTCGTCTTGGATTCTATCGGCAGTTATAATCTATTTGTATGAGCTTGTTTAAGGTGACTTGTCCCCAATGAGTTCATGTTTTTCCAATTACCAGTTTATTTTCAAGCGAGAGGCTAGTAGCTCCAGCCGGAAACGCTGAATTGGGCGGATGTGAATGTTTACACGCGCACGGAACTAATTCGCCGGTATAAGGCAAATGCCATGCTTCTTCCTCTCTTCATATATCTTATAAATTACCAAAAAAAAATACAAACAAATCCAAAATTTATAACTCAAATTGCCAGGTGGGCTGAGTTCCACAATGCATATATGCGCTGAGTAATTCCCTGGTATTTGATGCAATCACACATCAGCTGAAATCAGCATTTCCGGCTGAAGCTGCTATGGCTTTCGTATATAAACTTGGTAAGCTGCCATAAACTGAAGAATTGTACAATTTCGATTTCTCGAAATTATTTTTGAATTTCAGAGAAGATGCAAAAACACGAGATATACATGTTTGAATAAACATCACCTCAATGTTATTTCATATTCATTCAATGACAAATTGTCTATATATGAGAATAGGAGTATGCTTACAAAGCAAATTCAGCAAGATCATCACTTTTGCATCAGCATAATCCAAATACATTTTGCATTGTGTGCCGGAACTTCAGCTCAATTACTGAGCAGGGAATTTGTTGCAGTATAAAAGCATGTAGGCAAATTCTTCAAGCGCTGCTGTGAAATGAAACACTTCTTGATCACATCCTGATCTCAACTATACATTCTTGTATTTGCAGCTAACAGCCTTGAATTGAATGCAATTAAGTGAGAAACACAAATCACTGAAACAGCAAGCATTTTGTTACGATTTTCCCTATTTGAATCAAGGGCATTGTAGTTGGATTATTCACGATCAAGTTCATTTGCTACACATTATATAATGACAAACGAATTCCTGGCAACGTCCTTCAAATGTCGAAGACATCTTAATCAAAAGCTATTCTGCTTTGCTTACAGACCATGAAATGTATTGAAGTACAGAAGTCACAAAGTTCGGAGACCGTCACACTTCATAATTTAGTTTAAGTCAAACAAATCAGTGGCTGTGGTCATGCATACCAAGAACAATTATGGCAGCAAACCAATGTCTGATTTCAAGAACTACCATGGCTTTCTTCATGAAATATATAAAGTATACTGTGGTCGAGTTGTAAGCTGTCATGAATTCAAACCTGTTCTTCAAACTCTAAAAGATTCTAAAAAAAACTTCAACGAGAAAATAATAGAATCCAAAATCTATGCAGAACATGTATTTCGTTGAGTTTCTTTAAGAAATGCTAATGACTGGTGTAAATATATTTGGCAAATATCTCAACCATTAAATGTCTTGACACAATTGAAAAGTTACAGTAACACTCGTAAAAATACCCAGAATCGTGTGGATATATGGTATACGCATGGAGAAAGTATATGGGACTTGACGATGGCTTTCCACAAGAACTTTGTTAGTGGTCATTGGAGCAGTCCCAACACGGACAGCATGTTTATCATTTTGCTCCTGAACTCGCTTCAATGCACATTTTATCATCAGAAAGGCTCAACACTTCGTCCACACCACAGAGACCAAAAATCCATACCGCATGCATAATGAAACGAAGGGCCTGCTGACTCCTCTGCATATGGCCAACTGCACATGATGCCAATTTCACGTTACATTTATTTATTATTTCAGCCGCTGATGGAAATGAGAGAATATTGGGTGTATACCAAAGCGATTTTCATGCATCACAAAAATTGGCAAATGAAGAAGACAAGGATCCGCACCGAGATGGAGTTGATCACATTAAAATATGATAATTGGGCCAGCGTGCAAAATGGGCTAATAAAAGGGGCTTTACATGATGCTTTCAACGCTCAATTCCCCGCTGGATTTCTTGTCAGACTCGATTTGTTCACATGATCAAGGACCATGACAACAAAGTCGAAATAAAGCAGATTTAATTAAAATGGTTCATTAAAAAGCAAAACCACATTTGGGAATGAATTGAGCTTCCCAAAGCAAAAATCAATACGAACATCAACTTAAATTGCGGTTTAATTTCTCGCAATTTCTCGCGGCTTTGGCATCAAAAAGTTCCAGATAGGCTGTTTCCAGTCCACATCATTTCTGCCAAACCACATGCTGCATTAATCACACTATATATAGAAAGTCTTCTGGGTTGAAATTCTCGGCTCCGGCCACAATTATATATCACGATACGTTACAAATATACAAAACTGCTGAAATAATGATTTAAGGAATCCTTTAAACTTGATTTAAACTTGTATATAGCGTGAATCAAGTGCGAAATGCACGGTTATAACGTAATTTCATATACCATTCATTTATACAATTTCTAGAAATATACTTATTCACACAGGGTGACAGCAGCCAACAAAAACTCAAAGAAGGCCCCTATATAGGACCTAAAATGAATTAACACTTTGCCTCCTCCACTTTCCCCATTTCCAACAGGTTGGACAGACGAACCTTGGCGTGGTCCTCTGATATAGCCTGATAAAGGTCTCAAGCTGCCACCACGTGTGTATATATATATATATATATATACACACGTGGTGTCCTCTCAGTTGAGGATGGTTACTGGACTTGGCTATGTTATCATTTAAATATTCGGTACAAAATATAACAATAAAATACAACAGATTAAAAAAAATTCTACCTTAAAATCTGGATACTTTGACCTGCTTTTAGACTTTGGGCCAGTCATCGTTTTGCCCACTTGTAATTAATTAAGTGGGTTTTAATGAGATTTTTTTTGTGTTTGTAAGTTTGTATTGGCCATATATAGGGAATCGAATGTATACACAGGGGCAAGAATGTATTGTTCCGGTTGAGGGTTTACAAGTGTTTCAGATTCAAAACATTGCATTCTTTAAGTATATTTTTTATACATTCACTTGATTTGAACAAACCGTATTTACTTTGCAAAAATTCGTACTTGCACACGAACTTGATGTTACTTGATAAAGTTATTCACACATGCATGTGTTTGTAACAAAATCACGTATAGTCCTCTGACGTTTTCAATCATGACCTTCAATAAAAAGCACACTGTTGATTAGACGAAATTAACTCCTGCTGATTATTCAGAGTTAGTTTGAAATCTGCTTAACCACCACAACTTCAAATTTAGCACCACTAATAGGACAAGTTTCAGATCTTCAACGATGAAATTACTATATTCCTGGAATAGCGTGCATTTTACGTGATTTATTCTGAAATATGCATGCGATCGTCCTAAATTATTGCACTTTTGACATGTACCCAACGTATGAGAGTACTAAATAATGCCAAGCGGAGCGCGCTAAAATTTAGGATGAGTGAGAATATTTCTTCTTGAAAGCGTTGGTTGGCAACCAGCCTTGCGCATTTCATTTCATAAATGCAAATAGATGAACATAAATATGCATGTGCTCAGCGATAAATATGGAAGAAATATCATTAATATGAATGGCTATATCAGCCAAATGTATAGGAAATTTTTGAACGCCTCATTAAATAATAAGAGTTGCGAAGCATAAATTGAAAACGAAATGAATACATAATTCAAAAGTATTACTATATATATATTTCGCACCAGAAAAAAAGGCAACTTCATAACATTACTTTCAACTGCATTTCCTGTCAAGCATAACAACTACACTTGTGCATAAAGCTCATCAATAATATACACTTCAAGTATAGGAAATCCTAGCCTCAAAAGTGTTCATCCATCTGAATAATTTGCTTAAAACAGTAGTCTTTCAAAATCAGACTTCACCAAATTAAAATGTAATACTATGTGCACTCTATTGTGCTTGAATGTTGAATTTGTAAATATGTTTGTGTGAGCATGCAAACTTCACTATTCCTTACATGCAATTATCGTGTTCATATACTGTATGCATCCTATAAAAACAGACAACTTTCTTTTAAATTTTACTCACATAATTACCATATTTCATAAATTAAGTGACGCTATCTATTGTAAGTTGCAAAAGCTTTGATTCTAAGAAAAAATAATTTTTTTTAAATATCGTTTACAATTTATCTTTTAAATTTACTAACAACAACACTAGGGAACCACAGTAAATGTAAACAATGCACATAAGAGGAAGAAACTTCCAGGTCATTTCAGGTTTTTGGGAAAAATGTACGGAAAATATTCAGTTGACGAAAACTATAGATCTGGACGAGAAACATTGTTGAACACAACCACATGGAAAAGAAATGCATTTCAAACTGTATTTCCAAACGCATTTTTAAATACATTTTTAGAAATGCATTTTCGGTGTCTCAATCTATATGTATCCAATGCATCCGGTGCAAATGAATTACCTCACTAAAAGCATAAAATCTTCCGGTCCCGACTTGGGACCAGTGTATACAAATATACCTGTCTAAAAGCATATTTTTCACTGGTTCCAAGCGCATGTATTTAGACAGGTTCTATACTATACGCTTTAAATTCGCTAGATACATGTATCCGGCGATTATCGTCTGGACTATACATGGCTTGACACACCTGCGATTCTAAGACGCACCCCGTATTTAGATATGTTTACATGGGTAAAAATTCAGTATTATCAAGCTCTCAAAACTGTAACTTATACTGTATAATTCTATAACTTACGATAATAAAAGCATAACACTTAAAAGCAATACACATGGCTAGTTTTTCTTCTCCCTTGCCAAACTTGAAAAAAAAATTAGAATGATGCTGAGATGTGAATTCCAGAAATAAAACCACTAAGGTCGCCTCTATACCGGCCTATACTTGGAAGGGATCATTTTAAAATTACGGTCACAGTAAAATCTTATTGAAAACAGTTACTCATCGGAATCACCTAAAAGGGGGATCCCGTGCTAAATATTAGCCCCTTAATGGTTCTTTTTTTGTGTGTGTGCATGGAGAGACCACAGCAACTGGCCCCTTTGGAGGAAATGGATAAGCTCTGGCTGGCCAATTAATTCAAATGAAAGCCAAAGCCCCTGGCTTCGTTACCATAAAAGCCGCAAATCCGTTGTTCGTGTATCTGTCGAGCCGTAATATCTTTTTCATTGTTATTTAAGTGATGAGGGATCGCGAGCGCTCTGATTTTGTTTTTCATGGCGGTTTTAATGCCTTAAGAGCCGTCATCATTCATGGCCTTCCCATCCGACCTTTTGCGAACCTTCCAGAAGCTGTCAAGGCTCCCTCCTTCCGCTTCTTTCAAATGCACGGGCTCGCGCATTTGCCTGCCCTAACGGGGGTCCCTCTGCATTATTTAGGGAAAATGCGTCAAAAACTTTTATAACACGATGAGCTCAGTTTCCACGCCTCATTAATAAACCGAAGCAATTAGGGCCGTTTCATAAAAGCTTGACGCCGAGGGCTTCAAAATCCCGCGTTTTAATAAAACTGATTGTTGAATAAGAGGCCACTCTCAATCCAATATGTAGTTTAACAACATATTGTACAGATGCAAATACGGAAGTTAAGCTGAAGCAACGGTTTCAGTTTACTAAGCGTAGGAAAATAATCCTTGTTGTGACAACACCGCTTCAGACTGAACAGTAGAAGAAAATTTTGTAAACACCATAAATTGCCCATAACATCACTTGCTTGACACAACGCTGTAAGCTCTTAACAACCTAGAGGCCAGATGGGCTGAGCTCTAAGGTGCCCAATAGCAATTCCAAAATTCTGTAAAAATAGTTTGATAAGAATTAAGTCTTGAGACTTTCCAACTAATCTAGTATTTCTGCTATAGAAGAAAGTAAACCATATTTCAAGGAATTCAAGGTCCATCCTTTACATCTTAAAGGACGCCATTCCACGACCAATTACCACAATGTTTTTTAAAATTCTGAAGCAGTATTTTTCAAATATTTTCAACTTACAAGACACTATTCTAGATCTAAAATTATCGTGGCACACCGGTTGAAAAACCCTGGAATACAATGTATACAAAAAAAACTATAAATCCAGAGACACAATGATGAAATTTTCATTATTTTCTAAAACAACGTTTTGGTAGATGAAATTTTACCTCAGATTTCAAGAAAGGCTGTATTGGCATTTCGACAGATAATGTAAGAGTCAAGGGACCAATCTTATAGCATTGCCAAACTCCATTCATACATATCATAATAAAAGACAAGAAAGTTACAAAATACAAGAAAGTTATCAAATTTTCCCCAAAATTTCGTGAAATACATAAGAAAACTCCTTTACAAAATTGTAGTTCCACAGATAACATACGATATTAAACTGATGACTTAACCTTACTCCATTCCAGTGCCATTTTATTGCTTAATAATACCCAATATCAAAATATCAGAAAATCATGAAATTTCTTTTCTAAATATTCTTCTTGCAACGTTATTATTTTTTCTTTTCACCAAAAGCAATACAAGTACATATTAATGCAAGTATTTGAAATTATTTGAAATTATTTTATATTACAGTGGAACCTCGGTTTACGAACGTCTCTGTCTACGAACAAATCGGTCTACAAACACCATTTGTTGTTTCGTTTCACGAACGATGCTTCAGTTCACGAACAGGATCAAGGAACGGATTAAGTTCGTAAACCGAGGTTCCACTGTACATGAAACAGTTGATTGAAGAACTTGTTTATCAAACGAGATTATGAATTTTTTAGATGAATGTAAATATAATCAATTCATTTTTATACATATGTTCCCAGACACATCGACGTCTTTTACTTTTTGAACACCCAGTAGCACGGTGGCAGCGCATCCAGAGTCAAAATTGCCAATTAGATTATCCATTGAAAGAATATGAAAAACGCAAAAAAGATAGGAAAGGGGAGTGAAATGCTTTCAATTACCCATGCATTCGCCGACATTTGCAATGCCTAAGTGACGCACGGAGCGCAATCTATATTTCATGAAATGTTTTCCATAAACAGGATTTCCAAGAGTGTCGTTCCTCGGTACAGCCTATGTCAAATATTCCCATATGGGAGGCATTATGCCACTACATATAGACTCCAGCTGAATATTTTCATTGGGTATTACATTTTTCAAAATACATATCCTCTCATATGGCGCGCAAAAAGCCAGAGCGCCTTGCCACTTCAAGACACAAAACTGATGGAACCTGTTGCGATATTCATGGCATCAGCACTTCTCGCCCGTTTTCCCTATGGGAATCAGTGCAGCACGTTGAACCAGAGTAAGAGGTGATGAACGTTGATGTAGGGAAAATGCGCCACATCAGCCAATCCCAACAGTTCCTGGATCTAATTCGAGTAATCGAAGCGTATGGTGACGTATTTCTGTCCTCTTTCAGCATATACATATACCAGTATAGGTATAGATGTATACACGACCAAACATACGCAACATGGACAATAGTCTCCGAAGAAGTTCAAATATGGCATCGCATAGTGAAAAACAAGATAGTTACATGTACATCTTATGCCTTTATATAGTACCCACCAAATGAAACACGAAACTGAAATAAAGTTTCTGCAAACCAAATTGTCGAAACGTGGTTTCGTGATCATACTTCCATAAACAGGTTTGTCCAAATGTAATTGTCCACACAGGAAATGTTTGCTGGTCAAGGTTTGCTCCACGCAATTCATTGCAGACGACGCTTATACTAGGTTGAACACAAAATACGTTATTCGCCTCGTAACACGGAGTATAAAGGCCTTGGTAGGAGCGCCTTAACCATGAAACAATGTTTCATTGATTTTCTTTGATCTTCACTGCTGCTTGAACAATCACCAAAATGTTTCATGGAAACACGTTTTTTGGCCAAAAGTTTCATGAAACTTGTCTGCAGAAATCTGGTGAGCATCCACACATCAAACATATACATGTATGTACATGTGCAATTAATATGAAATAAGCTAAACAAATGAGTCAGAATATCTAGTGGATAATCCGAGATTCTGCTAATCCGAACAGGTCCCGGTTCCAATAACTGTGGTTATAAGGATTATCATGGTTCAACTAAATATTATACGCTCATAATGTACATATACAAAAATAGATACATCTTTAATTCCCTATCTCTATAATACTTTTCTCCCCCCCCCCCTTATTACATATTTATAGCAATATTTCGGATAATCCGAACATGCCCGGGTCCCAATTAGTTCGAAATAGCGAGGTTCTACTGCACTGTGTATACATTTTTTTTTAAATGGGCGTTGTTTCTCTTGCCACAATCCCATACAGATGCATAGTTCCCACTGCGGAGATGCGGATCATACGAAGATGCCTTTCCACTTGACAATTCGCTCCAACACGAAGAGTTTACGACAAACAAGTGCAGTACAAATTGCTGAGATTGAGGGGGAATTCCCCCTGGGACCCGCAGCCAAATGGTAAAATGTACGTGTTTCGAAGACATCCTATAACACCTCCGCGTCTCCAAATAGGCTACATTTGTTAATAACGCTTCAATCCCCGCCCAAATACACTATTGCTCACGACTTTTTCAATCTCAATTTGGAAAGCAGTTCATGCAGCAAAAACGACAAATATTACACAAAACTCGACATTAGGTTGGCGCCGTAGGGCAACCTAAGGGCCAATGTAATTGGCAAACACTACATGTCGGTGTTCGTCATTTTGTGTCAGTCGGGCAACATGGGTGACTTTGGATTTATTTTTATAGCATGATCTAAGCTTTTCACTGACTTACTTCTAATATTCTGAAGATTACACAATACAGCATATTATAGAGTATCTTCACCTTATAAATAAACTCAAGTTTTGTTGAGAATGATACAAATAGAGTTATTCATTTTAAACCAAACGATTGCACATATAGTTTCGAATTCGGTTGATAAAATTTGAAATTACTATATAATTCATTTAAATCTGTACATACTGTATCGTGTATTCTTGGGGATCTTGGTATAATTTTTGGCAAAATATACCCACTGCCAAAAATTGCTAAAAACATGGTCCGTATTATGCATTATGTATTTATTACAGGGTGCGCAGAAAACAGTCAGAAAAATGAAAGCATATTTCAAGGATTCCAAGGATCAATATGCACATTTTTAAGGACGCCTCACACGAATAATTACCAGAATATTTATAAAAAAGTCAGACATTGATATAAAAAATAAATATTTTTATATATAGAATTGTTTCCTATTAACAGAAATATTCCGACGTGGACAGAAAATTACAGAAATTCAAGCATAATTTCCGTCTAATTTGAATTGATAAAAATCAAGATATTCCTGATTTCAAAGGCTAGTGGACATGTAGTTTTATACAAACAAGCACAAATGTGTATTTTTTTATGTATATAATAAGCCTTAAACATATGAAATGCAATACATATTATGGAGATAATAGTAAAACCTGAGGCAAGGCTAGGTACACATTAATCGGATAATCGAGGTTTCACTGTACAAACATATGAAAATTACTTTTGAAATGCGACCATTTGGGGGTGTAAAACTCCCTTAAGATCCAAACAGAGTAAATTCAATAAGAAAAATTGACGATTCAGCACAAAAGCCGAGAACGCCTCGGATTGCAACCGATTTCGGCCAAGTGTGAACCAGCCAAGCTGAAACTGAACGGACATAATTCGCAGTATTCAGTGACTCGACGAGATGAAATCCTATATGCAATTTAATGAAGTAAAAACAGCAGCAAACGAAAAGATGAGGTGCACGTGCGCGTATTGGCCAATTACAGATGGATAATCTGGGTGTCGGAAGCAGAAGCTCCCCCGACCTATACGGCGCTCCCTGGGCAAAGTGAACATGCCAAGTGAAGCGCACATTCGTCGCATTCAGGCGACTGCAATCTCGTATACGAATCTCTTTTGAACGCCATCAGGTTGTGTTGCTGTTCAATTAGGCCGGCCCAGCGGCTGCTAATTTCCATCGCAAAAGAGATGAAATTACGGCACTTGCCGCAGAGGCCCTTTGCCGGACTCTCTCAAGGGCGCTGCCGCTCGTTGGCGACTGAAGACCAACGAACTGAATGATTATGCGGATAAAACACCGAATACGGTAACAGTATATAACGCTTAATTCCAGAGATTAGAAAAAAGGTTATGGGAAATCGGTGGCGCCACCACACTCCCTATATATAAGAAATTAAGAGGAGAATTGGGAGAGGGACACAATTACCCCCTATATATTTTTATACGTGCTTAACTAGCTGATTAAAGGCCCCTATACATTTGAACGTTTCGTTACGTTATGTTGCCTATGTTTCGCTATGCTATGCTGTTACGGAAACACCCTACACATTTCTATGTTGACTTTTTTCTGACATAAGCTTGCAGCGCCGCCTATTTCAGAATATTTCTCTGCATTCTTGCCCTCTTGCTCTTTCTGTGCTATTCTGCGCTCGGCGTCTGCTATATGAGGTACATTTT
>JAQGAE010003406.1:0-14828 GCA_034696685.1 Julus scandinavius | reverse complement strand
GAAATTCTAGCTGGATATATCCACTCGTCAATGGTATATCGCAGCATTACTAATGTTTTATAATTACACCTAGAATAGAAATCCAATTGCGAGTTGAATAATTACTTTTCAAGAACATAAACTTTAACTGCAAATATTTTCTTCTAAACTTGTGTCAGATTGCAGAAATTTTGGTTAATGAAACAGTGTTTCAGAAAGCTTCTTTGCAAATCAATAGCATTGGGTTGCTGATAAAACCTGATTTTATAAAGACGCTGTACCAACGTGCCCCGGTCTCCCCTACAACTATTACAGCCAAAAAAGTCTACCTTAAATTCTGGACCCTGATCCCCCAAAATGTGAGGACATATACGGCACTGAACTTTAACAGGATAAACCTTACAAAGTTCCCTGCCAAGTGCCAGCGTTGGGATAAAAAATGTTAATAGTGCATTTGTGCAGAGAAACTAGCAGATAAAACAGTGCCATCTACATTTTGGTGGGTGACCTAAAGACATTGTAGAAGAGACTATGCTGTGTGTACATGCAAAACAAACCACACAAAAAAACAGCCAAGCAGGTTGCCCATCATCCCAACTTATGGAATTGAAACTTACCTTCCTATTGGACACACACACCACACAAACATACATACAGGCACACATACGCAAACACATCTCACGGCAAACATACCTAGCAATTTGAATCAGATGCCCCCTCAAAAAACCCGATGGTGATTAAATATGAGCTAGTGAGTGTAAGAAAGTTGAAACGTTGATCAGGACATCCCAAAAAATGTACACATTAATTACTAGACATGATGATGCCGTGAAATCGTGTTTTTAAGTAAGTTTGCTCTCATTTGGACAGAAATCTCTCAGGCCCAACTATTTGAAGCACATCTTTGCCCGAGAACTTACAGTCGCTTGAAAACCCTGTTTTTGGAGGTATGAAATTATTCTGAAAGCTTAATTAATTGGTATAAACTAAGAAAATTGATTTGCGAAGGTCTGTCTAAAAAATCACCGATGTCCTTCAAATGTGAAAACATTTTTCAAGAACTTTGAAATCAAGGGACCTCGCCGAGAATATCATCGAATAAACTCGTAGCCGAGTACGGAGAAGTTAACAATTTTGTCTTAAGTCTAGTCCACACCAACGAAAACACAGAGCAAAAGACACAGGCTTTTGGAAACATGTTGTCGATAAGTTTGCTTACCATGTTTCTGTACCAATGTTTTTGAAAACATGTTGTCGATTAGTTTGCTTACCAAGTTTTCGTCCCGATGTTTCGGCAAACTTTTTTTTTGCTTTTGAAAGTATTTTGCCAATCGTCCAAGAGGCGGTCGCGATCAAAAGAAACAAATGTTTTCACTTTACGGCGCTTGTACCAAGGATGTATTAGGGCGTCGTACCACGCGACTTGCCGCTTAGGTCTTACTTTTCGCCGTAAGGTCCCAGACAACGATATCGAGGTCTGTCCCTATTAGCTTTGTAAGAGCGTCATCATTTCAAAACTTTTTCTCAGTTTTTCCTGCTTTTTTTGTATTTACACCTCTGCTTTCAGAAACATGTTTTCATGTTTCGGGTTACCGTGTTTTCTGCTTTTGCTCCGTGCCTTCGTGGTGTGGACCCGGCTATTTTGATACCGATGAATGCCGATGATCAGCTTTACATTTTTAAATCGGTTGCGCTCCACAAGGTTTTTTTGCTCTCGGACATTTTTTTTTCTATTACCTTTTCTGACTGGATAACCGAACAATTACCGTATTTTACGGACTATAAGACGCACCTTAATTTTTAAGCAATTTAAAAAAAAAAAGTAGTATAAAGACGCACCTGAATTTTGGAGGCAATTTTTTGAAGAAAAAAGTGCGTCTTGTAGTCCGTAAAATATGGTAGTTTTTTAAACAGATTTTCTCGATGCAAACCCAATAAAGCTTAGTTACTCCAAAAACAAAAGATTTCAAGCCTCTGCAAATGTAGTTCTGCAATCTATAACAATAGTTTGTAAGACAAAACCAACTTACTTGTTGCCATAGAAGCGCTCTGACGTCGGAGACTCTCCTCTGCCCCTGAGCTTCTGGACCAGCTTTCCGCTACTTCGAACTATCGACGCTCGTAGCTTTGTTAAGGAACCACTGCGTTGCAGTTTGTTATCCTGAACATGTAAATCGGGAACGATTTTGGGAGTATTCACAGACAGGAGGCCAAAGTCCCTTACAGAAAAAAACTGGCAATAAACTAGTAGTTACAACTTTTACTCGGCAACATCACCGGCTTACAAGTTAACGGGCAACAAACTGGTAGTTTAAACGATTAATATTCAGTTTCAGAGACTTGTCACAAACTGATTGTGTTTTCTTAAAAATCAACAGTTTGTGATTGGTTTCCCAATAAGTAAATTATCAGAAAGTTGCAACTTTTACTCGGTAACATAACCGGCAACCGTGTTTTCATAAAACTTAACTGTTTGTGATGAATTGATGAGTTTTCCACCAGTTTGTATCCATCTAAAAGTGATCAGTTTCCAAGATTACTAGTGATTAAGAAGTTTATTACTAATTTATTACCGTTTTTTTTTCCATAAGGGGTGTCAAGGGACAGTCGATTAATAAGTACCGCAGGCAACTCGCGGTGGCAGTGTACAGAGAACTCAACAACAAAAATTAATAAAAAAAATAACACCTGGGATTCGGTTTTAGGACATTCCACATCAAAGAAACAACAAGGCTTCCCCATTCATCGTACACCCTCACATGAGACTTTTCTGCGTCTGCATCATGCTCAACGGATTGCATTTTTTGTTTAGTGAAAGCTTAACGAGTGACTCGCAACTGTCAAGATTAGCAACTACAAAGACCATTAATAGTGACTTTGTACGGTATGATGGATGATTGGTTTAGGCAAATGGAAGACTCACACATTCATGCAGACGAATCAACCCTTCGGACCTCTCGGCTAGTGTTAGTAAATGATAAAAAACGCAAAGAAAGCCATGCATCATTTTAAAAGAAAACTTTTTATGGAGAAATCTGGAATTCTTAAGCTTCTTGAAATATATCTAAAAATGTGCACAATCTAACTGACATAAAAGTGACATTTTAAGGATTAATAGAAATATAGAGATGGGATAAATAAGCAGGCGCATTACAAAACCAAAATCTTTTTACTGATTTATCGAGAATGATGCAAAATAACAAAATGCAAAAACCAGATTTCAGATTTTCAATTTCATGAACCTTGTATAAGGTTTATCTGTATTCACAATTCGAGTTTCTGTTATATAGTATCGAATCTTTAGTTCGTAATGGGCGTATTTCTTGGTATGAAAAGTTTTATGAAAATGCAATTTGGCAAATAAATATAGCTTTCTATCACACCACTTTACTTATTTCAATCTGCATGAGCTCTAGTACTGAAGGGGGGATAAGATGGGTGTCTTAAAAACAAACACCATAGTACGAGCAAAATGGCTATAGCAGTAATATTTATGCTTCAAAATAAATAAAATTTTTGCTAAGAATCACTAAGACATAATTAGACGAGCTTAAGAAGCACTGTTAACCCTTCAAAATGCTTCAAATCTTCTCGAAGAAGAGCCGAGAGTTTACTTCAAGAAATATTAAAATCGATATAAATAATTATAACATTATCTTCATCGAGTACAATGAAGTGAATGATACTTTGTCTTAGGATTATGTCAGTGCTCATGCATTTTGAATCATTATTTGACGATTACGACTAAATTCCTGCAAGGAATGGGATTTTGAAAAACTTTAAAAGTAAAGTGCAGAAATGACTACAAATTAAGATTAATTGACATCGACAATAGAGCCAACGACTATTTTAACAAAATAAAATTGCCAAATAAATTACATCGAATTTAAATTTACGCGAAAGCAAGACAAGGAATCAATAATCATGCAAGAAGCCGGATTATTAATTTGGACTATATACCGCATCGTACCCGTCTTTTCCTTTATATTAAAAAAACACCCTAATTGATAAAGAATGCCAGTCAAAACTATCTTGAATTAAAAACAATTTACTAACACATCTGCAGCGATTTACAATGCACAACTACCTACAATCATATGTATGAGACTGGTAAAAAAGTGGTAACAGTTTCAAATGTGTACACGGTTCTGACCAAAGACAGGGTCATCTTAATTTCAAATCTGAATGAACTATTATTGAGATACTAAGAAAATATCGATGCAGAATTGTAGCAAGAGGATTGAATAAATATGTCGGCTCGGTAATCTCGTACAGCATTAAAATTATCCGATTAGCTTTTGCCAACTATTTGGTTTTTATAAAAATTATCAGGATATGCACTATAAAATTTAGAAATAGTTGTGCCGGATTGAATAGGAACTAAGCAATTTTAACAATTTGTAATTTCAAGTAAAAATAAAAAAAGATACGAGGAAATAACTCGAAAACATGATTAATATTTTTTTTGAAAAACAAACAAATCGTAAACACACAAAATAAGAAGCAGTCTCGTAAGACTAATTCACGAGACTTGGGCCCATCAATAAGAAGATGGAATGACTTGGATTGGATAATCCACTGCAAAATCAGATTTCTAAAATACGACATCCGCGAGAATGTCGGCTAGTTACAACAAATTCGTGCGATTTTCGGTGATTTTGCAGAGGTGTTTAGGAATATGTTTTTGGCTTAGCAGGCAAGCATTCTAAGGGAAATTTTCACGAAATACTACTTATGTACACTGACCTTTTTTTCATGAAAATGCCTGCAATTTTATGGCAAGAAAACACTAGCACCATGGCAGCATTGCGTATACATAAATATATAAAAAAAACTATCGGACAAACTGAACCGGCCAAAAAACATAACTGAGGTGCAAAATAATAAAAAAGTGAAAGGAGAACGCTACAGAATGGCAATAACAAAAGCAGCGTGTAACCAAAAAAAACAAACTAAATTTTCATTCATTAAATGCATTATTACAAAGAACCTCAACACCGATATGATATGCGTACAATATCACATTTGTCAAGGGAAAATTTTTGAGTGGGGGAAGAGATAAATATTGAACAAAATGGCGAGAGAAGAAGAACCAATCATACCATCATATTCCCTGACAGCTTTTTTTTTCTAAAAAGTTGCATCGACTACGGTCAACTACTTATTGCACCAACTTATTGGCATCACAGTGAAGCTGAAGTTTATAATTAATGCTACCCATTTCCAAAAAAAAAAACGACTATCACAGTTACCGAAAAACATCCCATCAAAACAGGAACTAAAAGAGGGGTTTGCATTTGATATGCCTTTGAATATTTGAAATAAAAACGTAATCGCAGCTCAAAGACTTGAGAATTTTGATATCGGTTATTATTTGATACCGGATTCGATAGTCTCAAAACCATCATCGATATTCACTTCGAGACTTAAATAAAGTTTGCTAGTTGGTAAATGAGGTGAATGTACAATATAGGCATCCCCTTTCATGAATGCAGCCCCAGGGCGTGGAAGAGTTTAGATTTTATTCCGGTGCCTCGTTGGGCGCTGTCACCCTCAGGTCTCTGTACACTACCAAGGGAGGTTGTGGGCTACACGGGCAAAACAAAAGAGGTCATCAATGTAGGTGATGGACGTTACTCTAAAAAAAAATACGCTCGAGGTATCGTGTGCACTGGAAGAGCATTTTGAATCATCCAGTATTTGAAGAAATTCTCCGCTTGTTTTGAATATCACTCGTTAGATTGACACTATAGCCATCCAGCTAGAGTAAAAGTTGGGAGTAAACGTACCGGAAGTGCATTTGATTAGACTACGATAGCAATCGATGAAGTTTGCCGCCATCGAGACTGATGTAAAAATGCATTTAAAGTACGTTTATTCCCAGAAATCTGCTGGCCGTTAGGTATCGATGCTGAATGCGAGCATATTCATCAAACGACAGCATTTTGATTTAAAGGCAGCGCCACGCATGCGGTATTCGGCAAGTGCCGAAAGTGTCCTTTCCCCCGATGACTTTATTATAGTGGCGAGTACTCCGGTACAGATATGCGTGTTTCGCTGATTGCAGAGTTATTACGGGAACAACGATCCCTGAATCTTAATCGTAATTAAAATTGTACTCGCCGCAAATATAATTAAAATTATATCTCGACGCACAAATTCCATTGTAGAAAACTGATCGATGAATTAATTAAGTTATCGTTTCTTTTGTATAATATCATATTTTACTGGTAAACCACTCAACGAAAATATGTATAGAGTTCAACTTTTTCGCTAAGTAAATAAATATTCGCTCGCTTTGACTCTCTACAGAATACAGCCTCTTGACGGGAAACAGGCGAGTACCTAGGCGTAGTACCCGACAAACACTACTAGGAAATCGGCTAATAGCCACTGATGACTCGCCGAACACCGCATGTGTGGCGCAACCTTTAGACTATTCCTCACAACTTTTGTATTTTGTTCACGCACAGCCTCTTGGTTAATTCAATAATAATAATACTTCGGTAAAACCTTAAAGTTCGAAAAGATCTCTTACTGTCTCGTCTAAATCGAGAATAACCAGAAAACTTATTTTCTGAAGGAGCCATATTTAAAAGGCCCCAAAAGAAGAAAACCCCTCCCCGGCTATGGCTGTTATCTAGTCTACTAAAAGTACGAAACATTAGGTGGTACTCACCTCGTCGCCGGCATCTGCGCTGCGATCGTAACTGAAGGAATCCAAGGATTCTCGGCTTCCTCGACGACTCCGGTCTTTGCTCGTCGAGCGCCTCTTTTCCTTCATACTGAGGCTGCCGGTGCTGCTGGTGAATGACTCGTTGCCCAACAACTGGGCTACTTTTGCCTGTTTGACAATGTCCAAAGCCTAGCATTATCAGCAAGACAAAATGAAAACAATCACACAAAAATGGAGGAAGCAAACAAGAAATTCTGTCGGTACAGAAGGTGGGCGTACCTCCTTCCTAGACCTCAGCGCGCAATCCTCCAACGTTTCGGCAGCCTCGTATTTTCCCTGGCGTCGATACAGAGCTCCTAGATTCTTTAATGTCGTTGTCACCGTCGGGCTATCGACCTTAGCGGCCTTATGCCATCCTCCGTATTCTCCGTATGGAGCGTTTTCCTTGTGCTTGTTCTGAAAATATTTCATTAGATTTCATGTTACACGTATGTCCACGCAGAAAGAAACGAATTTGAGCTACTGCTTTTTTTTTTTGCGTACCTTGTTCTCTTCCCGTTCTTCAGCCACTTGCCATATAGGTTTGTTATCACCTGGAAAGATACAAATTCGATGAATTTGGGCAGCCATCATCATTTTCATACAACACGTAGGGAAATATGAAAACCTGCACACAAAAAAAACATCGATACTACATGACGGCCAAGACAAGCTTACCATCAATACTTCCAAACTCCCGTTCATGGGCCCTTGTTAGCACTTGTTTGTACAAAATTTCAGCCTCTTTATATTTGCCTTGCTTCAGATAAGCAGACGCCTGAAAACAAGTAATGAAGTTGACACCATGCATTAAAAAATACTAATCGTAGGAGTAGCGCAAAATATTGAAAATGCATATGATAAAATTATTCCTACTAGATTATTCTTGGTTTTAGCCACATTAGGATCGTCGGGACCTAATTTATTTTCATAAATTTCTAACGCTCTTTGATAATACCGTTCGACTTCCTCGTATTTGCCTTGGTTTTGACACAGTAGCGCCAAATTGTTAAGTTGTTTCGCTACATCGGGATGATCTTTACCGAGAACCTGGTAATCGAGTAAAGTAAGAAAGTACTTTAGTTTAAAAGCAGTTGAGAAAGATACAATTTTTCAGCATCGAAATCACGAAATTAAATACCTTTTCTCTGATTTCCAGAGCACGTTTGCAGAGTGGCTCGGCTTCCTTGTATTTCCCACGTTTACCGTAAAGAACCGCTAAATTGTTCAATGTAGCTGCAACCTGAAATACGAATTCACCCGTCATTCAACGTCTTTTAAAATTTTAAAAGTTTGCATTGCTTACGCAGCAAATATTAATCTAGTCAATGAAAATGTACGAACCGCTGGATGATTTTCTCCAAGGGTCTTTTCTCGAATGGTCAGTGCATCGTTTAGGAGATTAGCAGCTTCCTTGTATTTATTTTGGTCCCGATAAACGAGCGCGAGGATGTTAAGCATAGTAGCCACGTCCGGATGGTCATGTCCGCTGGTCTTTTCCAAATCTTCGAGAGCTTGCTTACAAAGGGGCACGGCCACTTCGTATCGACCTTGCGAAGCATACTGAATCACCAGATTGTGAAGGGTTCGTAGACGTGCAGGAATCTCGTAACCGGCATTGGCTGCAGCAGCCATTTGACCAGGAGGAGTTGGTGATAACGCTGAAAAAGTCACAACAGGCATGAGTAACTGCCGTTAAACTACGATCCAGGATAGGGTTCAAATTAAAAAAAAAAAACATGTTGGATTCCGACTAAATATATCAAGACAAGACCAAGGTGGAATTTTATTCGAGTGTTTGATGTGATTATTCAAGGAAATAAAAAATGTATTCCCAACTTAAGTAATAAAAAAACGCTTCATTTCACGTGGAATTTTCGATCGAAGTTTAAACCATTAAGCATGATATAACCAGGTAACTTAATTTCCCACGGGTAACCACAATTTACAAGTAATGAAATGTTTATGAATAAAAGTGCAAAAAACATCCCACCTTCTTGTTGCTGATCGTCGTCATCGTCAGGAAAGCCTAAATCCAAAGGTTGCTCTTCTTTAGGTTTCTCCGCTGGTGGCTCTTCCATCTGGGAACTACCTCCTAAACTATCAGAGTCATACTTTTTGATTGAATTCATGAACTCCAGATGCTTCTTATCTTCTTCGAGCTGAGCCACAGTTTGCTCCGAAGCTTGTAACTTCTGCTGCGTATTCGCCAATTCGTCCCTTAGCCAGGCGTTCTCTTGACAAAGACGCCTTACCTGGGCCCGCAATTTCTGCTTTTCTGCTTCCACCATTTGAAGATGACTGGCTAAGGCCACCATTACCTAAATGAATTTCAACATTTCAGCTAACTGGCAATATGAAACTGATTCCCTTTGGGGATTTGCTAGTATGATCTTGTACAGGACCGCTATAATGAAGGATATTGTACAGGATGGCAGAGACCAAATGACCACATCTGTAAAAGGCATAGTTTGGGGTGGGTAGGTGGGGGAAAGTCGTTTTACCCCTCTTTCCGTAGCCTAAGGTGGCAAGTTTAGTTACCATGACCCGTTGGAGCGCTCAACATCATTCGTTCGCAGTGGAGGTGTTTTTTCTCTCGTAATAATAGCTGTTTTGCGGCCACCCCTCCCGGACACATTTCCAACCTCGCTCCGCGTGCCACTCTCCCGAACAACCGTTCGATTTCCAAGTTTGTTGAACATTTTCGTCAACACGATTGCTACTGCTGTTCCAAAGAGTCTCCTCTCCTACACGTGTTCCAGCTGTGGTGACACCCGAGAATGTGGATGAGGAACTTCAACGATAGTCTGCAGGAATGCGTCGCCGTGTAAGGACGGCATTTATCGGAAATTATTTGTCATAAATAATTTTTTCTTCTTTATTACAATAAAACTTCCGTTCATTAGCTACAAATTGTGATTTTTTCATCCTGAAGTCTCGAAAATTAAAGGTAAGTCGTCCATTTCAAATGTGGTCATTTGGTCTCCGCCACCCTGTATTTTGTAAACCAATGAATGATTAATTTTCAAGTTATTCATCCATCAACCATTAAAGGTAGATGAAAACAGTCTAAACACTAAATTGAGTAACTTAATCAACGGTTTTTAACAACATACAACAACTAGCATGCATAATTTCATAAAAATGCAAATTTATTTCATCGAACTAAACTAAATTGTGACTAAAGATGTAAAGAAAAAAAAAATTGGACCTTTTCATTAACCTATAATGGGTTCAGCAGATAATCACAATTTTTGTTTTGGGGCACTATTAAGCATAACTTTTCCATGCACCATTTTACACTCCACATGAGAATCATGAAAATCACACAAATGAGACAGTTTCAAAACTAAACCTTCACCATAAAAACAAGCCATACTAAAGTCCTGAATAAAGGCACACTCGCGATGGGGAATACGCCAAACATTAGGGTGGTTTTTTTCTTTCTTTTAAGTCTCAAGCATTAACTAAATAACAGCACTGCAAAAATGGGGCCTAAGACATTCGTAGACTGCAGTGTATTTTATACTGCCATCATTGGTCGAAATCCAAGTTGATTAAGTCGTTTTTTTATGGCCAAAATCCTGGAATTATTTCCCCATAGTCAACACTATTTCCTGACAGAAAATTTCTATTTTACGGGAAACACATGAAGGCCTTATAGCTACGTCTGCGTGGTTATTTAACACTAAGTTTTACTGCCGCAAAGATGCTTCGTAAACACGTTTTCCGAAACACCGACACGAGAAAGATACACATTTAGAGACCGTAGAGAGCGAACCGGCTTTAGAAAGCATGACTCACCTGGGCTTCTCCGAGACCTAATTCGATCATGTCTAGAGACTTCTGCACTATTCCAGTCTTTTCTTCCATTAAATTGGAATCCAATTTTTCTTGCTTCGCCGCCTTCAAGGAGGATACCAATCCATTGAGAATCGAATTGTGTTCATTTTTCAATGCTTCTAATCCTTGCACTACAGTCTTTGTATTGGAAATTATTTCCTCTTGCGTCAAAGCTGTCATCTTGCCTATGTTCTCAATTTTCTTTCTGAAAACAAAAACAAAAAAAAGATACTTAATGGTCTTGCTATCAGTTACACAGTTTTGATGGATTCTCAACCGAGAAATGGTAATGTTTGCCCGAAGCCAAAGAATCACTTTATCTGAAATGTAAAATGTAAATTGCACACAAACAATCGCTTGACCGGAATGTATACTGTTATAATATTGAGTAGCTTCAAATTTATTTATACAAGTCCATCCTGAATGACTTTGTGTAGGACATCAAATAAGATTTTAGGAACAGTCTGCACAGTATTCCTAAACTGAAAAACAGTTTTTTGGTAAGGTATTATTTCCTGTCTTTACAACACCTTTAAACGCTAGCATAAGATAGTTCTAGTTACATTGTTCATTACATATGTAAAGTGTTTGTTACAACTAAAGCTTACACTTAAAAGTGAGTTATCTGTTCTTAAATAATCACAAAACAGGCAATGAACTACTATTTCAGGGAACATGAACGTCTATTTTGTGAGTACTAAGGCTAGCCGAGAAGAAATATGGTGATGCATCTTGGCAAGCATATTGAAATCAATGAATTTGCTGCGCTTTTCCATGCAAAGGTCACAATTGAAACAAACATAAAGACTAAAAACTACATTGTTAAGTTTTAATGTCTTCTGTTTTGAGTCGGAACTTGTGCTCTCATCAACAAAAAAGCAAGAACTCGATATAGATACACATACAGAACGCAGAATTGGTCTTCTCTCCAAGAGGGCTTTTTTCTGGAAATGGAATTGGGGTTTCAATACAAACATCATGAACTGTCCATGATATCGAACTATAAGATGTCTGGTAATTTTGACTTCCAGTCCAACAACATCCCATGGCATGAGTCATACTAGAACAGATAATCCGATTTAAAAACAGACCAACAGAACAAGTAATGCACAGAACCCCACTTTTGAATGAGACCCAGCCTACAAAGTACGTAACAACAACCCCACAAGCAATAACTCCGAGGAAATGTGGTAATTAAGGAACGCGTGCAGTAAAGGGCGCCATTATCAATATCTTAGCGGAGCGAACCCAGATACGCCGAGTGATCCAAAATATTGATTAACCCAGTTTAGATCAGACGTCTATTGGATTTCAAGGGAAATCCCCAAGTTTTCTCTAGCCAAAAAATTGATTTCAGGGCTTTTTTCAGATTATTATTTCCTGCTTCGCGTGCTTGGGTCCCATATGGGTGCTCCTAAATCATTAAATGTGAACGTACAACTGCCGCAGTAAGTACGATATAAAGTTTATGCGTTTGGGAAACCTAGATTTTATCAGACCACCAACACCACCACACGATGGACCACCGCATAAACGTTTTATAGCAGATCATGGAAGTCAAATCCGAGCGTTTGGAAAAGGGCAGTTATTGCCCATATCCAATACGTGTTAGAGATACACCATCCACATGCTTAAGTCCTAATTTAATGGAATACGACATGCACGTGCTTGAGTTCTAATTGTCTTATGGAATAAGACGCTCACGTGCTAGAGTTCTAATGTTCTGTTTTGGTTTTGAATTCTGTCTTTTTCCAGATTTTGTCAACTACGTACAGATGCTTGTTATTAAACATTGTATACTCTGCATAATTTCGACAATATGGACACTGTACTGCAAAGTAACAATCGTAAACCTTGTCGTGAAGCAAAGGAATCTACCAACAAATTGATCGATGGCAAATATAAACAGCTGACGTACAACTGCAGAATACGACATTCACGTGCTTAAGTTCTAATTATCTCATGGAATAAGACGTTCACGTGCTGGAGTTCTAATGTTCTGTTTTGGTTTTGTATTCTCTCAGTCTTGTTCCATATATTGTCAAGTACGGATGCTTGTTCTTAACCTCAGTTAATTGGTGGCATACTCTGCATAATTTCGACAATATGGATACTGTAAAGCAACAATCGTAAACCTTGTCGTGAAGCAAAGGAATCTACCAACAAATTGATCGATGGCGAATATAAACAGCTGACGTACACCTGCAGAATACGACATTCACGTGCTGGAGTTCTAACGTTCTGTTTTAGTTTTGAATTCTCTCAAGTCTTGTTCCACGTTTTGTCAACTACAGATGATTGTTATTAAACTCGGTTTAATTGGTGTTAAACAGCGCATACTCTGCATAATTTCGACAATATGGACACTGCATGTACAGTAACAATCGTAAACCTTGTTGTGAAGCAAGGATCTACCAGCAAATTGATCGATGGCGAATATATACAGCAGACAACTGCATAAGGACAATAAAGCATTTGTATGCAGCAGCAGCAGTCACACACGTGAATCCCACAAAACAAGGGAATGAATAGCAATAATTTACTTACAATCGATACGCCTTCATGGCTTCACGTAGACATAAGCGAGAATCGAGCGTCTGGACGCTAAGAAAAAATATCGAGTTGCTGTATCAGGCAGCCAGACTGGTGCCTCATATTTTGTCCTCAAGAACACTTCCACCAGATCACAAATCCTCACGTTACGTGGAGAACACCTTGAAAAAGGCCAAACGCTGCCATGAAGACTCGGCCACCGAAAATGTCAAATGGGCAACGAGGGATCTTGCAGGGTTTTTTTTTTTTTTGCGTATACGTTTCCGCACATCTACCCCAATTACCGAGGACCTAGCGTATCCTCGATTACGTTATAATCGACGGGCGAGAAATCTGAAAACGGCCAACGTTTACGACCGCCCTATCACTATGGCAAAATAATATATCCTAGCAGTGGGCGACGCCAACCAAAACTGTGGCAATTGCGTAGAAATATTGATTTTCGTTGCAGGAGGATGAAGCTGGTGCAAGTGCTGCACTCTACATTCGTCGTAACGACCGTCACGACCGTCACAACCACCATCACCACCACCACCTACGCTATGTTTACAGACTAAGGTGCTCTATACCTGATCTGTAATTCTGACGAACCTGGCACTGGCGCAGCGCAATTCGGGGCCAAGTGGCTTGGGCAGAGAACCGCAATGTCCCTGGCTTTGCCAAGAGGGACCGAGCCAATTTAGGTTGCAGTGATTTCTCCATTAGGCTCATTTGGTCTCGTTGCGAAAACACCGATGCTCGTATAATGTGCATCGGACGAGTGTTTCGATACGAGAATGACCACGGCACGTGTTTTTCTACACCGATGGCGATAAGAGAGATCAAAAATACTCGCTTCTTTTACAGACATACTCACTATTGAGAAAAATCCAATAAAACCTGATACACGAATGTGTCACGAACCAGCAGGACCAGAGGTGCATGAAACTGTAGTAGAAAGGATGATATTCATTTCTCATATATTCTCTCGTAATAAGGTAAACTACAAAACAAGAACAGTATTTTACGACTGGAAAAATGAGCACATCACTGCCAGGGGTTAGTATTGAACAAAGTGAAGTGCTAGACAATCGCAGTAGTGAGACAATAAGTAAGGATCAGTGTTTAAAATGATGAACGCTTCAATGTAGTCATGTACTCGAGTGTATCGTCAATTCTGATCCACTCGAAAGCAAACACAAATTCTGAACGACAAAAAAAAAATTTTGGAATGAAATGTTTCCAACCTTCACGAGATCGGGTTTATAACAAAGCTCTCGCGTGCATTAATCTTTGCATGCACACCCATGAGTATTTGCTCACATTTATTATCACGTCAATTTATTATATAATTCATAACACGTAGACCTTAACGTTTTCATTTAAAACTGCACGGCCACCTGAACTTGGGATTCATTTCTAAAATATAGTAGTTTTTAATTTCTGCCTTGCAATAAGATTACAGTGGAACCTGGGTATACGAACTTAATCCGATCCTCGACCCTGTTCGTAAACCAAAAAGTTCGTAATCCGAATCAATTTTTTCTATTGCAATTAACATAAATCAAAATAAACCGTTCTTTGTCCTAGAATTTTTTTAACATGTTATGGCGTATGTGTGGAAATAATACAGAAAGGAAATAAATATATGAGTAATATTAGAAGAAAGCAGTTTAATATATACATCCATGATTTCCAACATTATAGGAAATAAAGACTTAACCCACGTGGTGTCGTCATGCTGACGTTGCTGCGAATC
>JAQGAE010003405.1:0-14831 GCA_034696685.1 Julus scandinavius | reverse complement strand
TTGTAAAAATAGATTTTCCTCAGTGTACACAGTCGTTGAATGCAGGTGTGCCATTTTTGCTTTGAGCCACTGTATATCAGGATTTCTAAAAAATATTACAACTGCAATGTGATGAGATTTCTATAATCTATAAATCTCCCTACTGGTGTGGAGATTTTGTACCAGAAAATCTTAACTGGGTTAAAGTACAGTGTACTCTCACGATCTATGTACATGTAGTACAAACGTTCAACATAGGGCAATTGGCAACACAGCCCAAATAACATAAATTCCAAGCAAGATGTGTATGTGAACCGAGATGCCAATGTTCCCCCTTCTTACCTCCGAGCACGAAATAGAACAGCTCCAATAAAATACGGGTTATCACATTTTCGTAACTGGGGACGATAGCTTCATATGTTTCGATTAAAACGCAGATTAAATTACCGGAATTGCGAAATAGTTTTTGCGCCATTACTCCATACGGTACCGGCTACCCAAGCAACGTAAACGACCTTGGAAAGTTGGGACAAGGATGTCTCAATTAATAATTCAAGAGTACGAAGCACTGGAATCAATCTCGATTACTGCGTAAAGAAAAAAATCCTTAAAAAAACAAAACAGAATCTGCATAGTATCCGGTTCCAAAACTCAAAAAACACCTCACTAATGTTCCATATATTCAAATACCCCAATAGGTGGATACTTTGGGACAGTTTTCCGTGTGTTTTTTGAAATTCAGAAAAACTGTTCAATAATTACAACCCAAAACTGACCAGATAACATAGAGTAGGCAAAAAAAAAGTATGAGAACAATGATTTTTATTGTTCACAGCGAACTGAAATGTAGTACATTTAAACAGTCACATGTATTATATTGCTTGCAATACATATATTATGTAACCACACAACAACATATTTTGAAAAAATTAAAAAAAAAGTTTTTCACCACAAAAATAGTATGAGCACAGTAAGACAAATGTACAATAACATCAATTTTCGGAATGGCAGTAGCAAATTAATATTTTATTTGAAGACCATTGGCTTTAATAACTGCTTCTAAGCATCTAGGAATAGATTTTATTAAATTATTCATGATGTCTTGGGATAATCTGCGCCACTCTTCCTGCAGTATCATCTTCAGACATTCTTTTCCTGTAATTGAGATATTGCTTATTTTGTGGCTTAATAAATGCCATAGAATCTCTGTGGGGTTAAGGTCTGGGGATTGTGGTAGTTTTAAACTGCCAGAGTGTTGTACAAGAATCACTCAATGATAATCCTAACTGTATGCTGGAGACCGCTGTACTACTGGTTTATAAACCACTCCAGCCCTAATTTCATTGCACTTTTAATCAATGTAATGTGCAACACATCCACACATATCCTGGCAGTCATAGTACTATCAATAAAACGAAGGTTTCCAGCGCCAATGCATCCCATGCAGCCACAAACCATGGCACTGCCACCTTCATGTTTCACTGTCTTGAGTATGTTTTGTTTGTTCAAAAGCGGTCCTTTTGCTTCTCCACACAGTAATTTCACTTCTTGGTTTGAAAACTGCAAACATACTTTCATCTATAAACATTAAATTTCTCGAGAATTCCAATGGTTTTCCCTTATAATTTTTGGCAAACTTAAGGCGTCTTTTCATATTTTTTTCACTTATAAACTGTTTTCTTCTTGGCCGTTGTCCGAAAATGAGCATCATAATATGCACATTTCTGATAGTTTCTGGTGTGACAACCTTCCCTGATGTTGATGTAAGGTCTTTGTGCAGGCTTAATTGGAATTTCCGAAGCACATGTCACAACCTGTGGTCTCTTCCTCACAGTTAGTTTGTATGGTCGGCCTGTTTTGGGTTTGTTTAATACAGTTCCTGTCTCTTTTTCTTGATAGTTTTGTACACAGCAGAACATTATATTTTGAACATACTTGCAATATCCAAATATAAACTTCCACTATCATGCAACTGAATCCCACTTTCCCTCCTTGAAATTGACATCTCACTTCGTTTGGGAGCCAACGATTCATTCTGTGATCAATAGCCAGTTTTTTAGAAATGGCAAAGACAAACACTATAACGAGGTGTTTCATACTTTTTTTTTGCAGTGAAAAACTCATTTTTATTTTTTTAAGCTTTTTCCTACTTTTTTAAATATGTTGTTTTGTTGTTACATAATATAATGTAATGCAAGCAATATAATACATGTGGCTGTTTAAATGTACTACATTTCAATTCGCTGTGAACAACAAAAATCATGGTGTTCTCATACATTTTTTGCCTACTGTAGAATCAAATCTCATCTTTTCGAATATGGCATTATTTTACGCCACTTTCACACGACGAGGTTTTATGACAAATCAGAAATTTCACTGAATCGGTGCAAACCTGATGCAGTTGTTCACCAGTTTTGGGAGTAGTGCATTGAATGAATTTGAGTAACAAGTAAAGAGTACTGAGTACATTAAAAACCTGTGTAAAAGCATATTCTTGGAACCGGTGACAGATTAATTACATATACAGGTCCCAAGCCGGGGCCGGCACATTTTATGCTTTTAGAGAGGTTATTCATTTAGACAGGTTCTACTGTACAAAGAGTAATTGAATGCAAACGAACAATATTAGACACGTCTCAAATCATACTATGTAGACTCTGATTATGGTGGTCTACTGAACTTGAACTACGGCATCTATATGTATATTTGAGAATTCAAGCACACATGCATTTGTGGGACTCAACCCACCTAGGAAAATGGAATTAGTATTTTTAGATTGTTTGGTAATTTATAATAGATATGAAGAGGAAGGCACACGGTATATTTGAGAACGGAACAATGTTTGTTATATACATGCATCAAGATCATCATCGTATGATTCCAAATTAATTATTAGCAAAGCACATGTATTCGACAATGGGCGTATTCGTGTTGAAATATTTAGCACGATGACACCACAGAGACCACTATTGACATTGTCACGGTATCGGTCTGTGCTACCCAAAATGGTACATGTACAAATTATACTACATATGTGCCCATCGCTACAGTGGCACTGCACAATTTTCTTCAAGCGCCGTTTAATACAGAATTCAACATTTTCTTATTCAGAAGCCCTAGAGCAAACGCACACACGGTTTTGCAGGGATCTTAATCATTTTCAGAACATATAGCCACACTATATAACAGCCCACAAAGTTCCAAACAAAGAAAAGAAATTTCCTCTTTGTATAGGATTCACATATTCTACCCTGTGATTAGCTGCATATTTTAGGGATTTTATTTTCCAGCCCTTAGATTTACAAGGACCAGCTCCAACGACCACTTATTATAATATTTTTCAAAGGATCTGACAATTTTTCTGGAGTAGAATCAAGCTGAGGTGCTGTAAAATATGGTGTACCCCAGGAAAGCGTGCTCGGGCCCTTACTTTTTCTCCTATTCATAAACGACCTTCCAAAGTCACTGTCTAGTTATTCAAAACTTTTTTCGAATGCTTCAAAAGTAAATGACGAAGTGGAAGAAGTCAGAGGTTTCTCACCAAAATCGAGGGGCGATCTCGTCGTACTGGCTAACTGGTGTGATGAATGGCAGTTGGAAGTTAAAAAAGGTGAAATGTGTGATGGTGCATTTCAATCGTAAACGGAAAACTTGCCAACCTGAGTACTTTCTGGGTGGTGTTCAATTTGCTATCATTGATACTGCAAAGTACAACCCCTCGCCAAAAGTATTAGACCACTATTAGAACACATTAGAAACCTGAAAACACATTGGAATCACAAATGAAACTGGCATAATACGTGTTTCATTCAGTAACTAATGACATATGCAAGGGTCAAAGTTTGAATACCAAATGAACAGGAACTCTTTATCTGTTCCATAAAATATAAAATAAATACTTTACAAAAACATCCCTGGACAAAAGTATTAGACCAGGGGCAAAGCAAGACAAAAGTATTAGACCATTGCGACTAAAATTGTGTTGGCCACCTTTGACTTTGATAACAGCAGCAATGCGACTTGGCATTTTATTTATAAGGCGTTTACACTGGTCTGGTGTTATGGAATTCCAGCCACTATGAATGGCTGCGTTCAGCTCATTCTTTGATTGCGGCCGAAACTTTGCAATGAATTTCTTTAACAAACACCAAAGAATCTCAATTGGATTAAGATCTGGGCTGTTATCGGGCCTATCAATGCTATGGCATTAGTTTCTTGCAACCACTGTTGTACAAGTTTGCATTTACGGGCAGGAGAATTATCATGTTAAAAAATAAATGGTTTGTCACCAAACTGATCTTCAGCCCTCGATAACAAAAAGTATTCCAGTATGCCTTTATAGGCTGCTCCATTAATAGTGCTGGTGCATATGCACACTACCAATGCCTAATGATGACATGCATGTTTTTGTAAAGTATTTATTTTATATTTTATGGAACACATGAAGAGCTCCTGTTTATTTGGTATGCAAACTTTGACCCTTGCATATGTCATTAATTACTGAATAAAACGCCTATTATGCCTGGATCATCTGTGATTCCAATGTGTTTTCAGGTTTCGACTGTTTTCTTAATAATGGTCTAATACTTTTGGCGAGGGCTTGTACCTGGGGACTTACATTACCGAAAAGCATCTCACCATTTCGCAATAATCATTCAACGCATATTTCGAGTGTGCGGAAAATGTAAAGGGAACTATGCAACTCTGGTTCGCCCATGTTGGAAGGCTGTGCTTCTATTTGGAATCCTCACAGGATGGTCCATATTCTGGATATAGAGATAGTCCAGCATAGAGAAGCCAAACTTGATATGGGCAATTACCAAAATTCCGCGAGTGTGACAGATATGCTCCACTGTTTAATTTTGACACGACGCGAACGTTATCTATGGGGTTATTCAAACGTTTTAATCTTTCTTGAAATTCAAATTTGTTTCCCATATATTAACTCCTAACGACCACTATAGGAGTGGACATAATTAATCAAATCCTTTGACATAGCTTCGTGCCAGGATGGATGCTTACTAATGGTCCTTTTTTAACGCGATTAGACGATGGAATAGCCTTCCTTGCGAATGTCCAGGACTCCAGATTTAGTAGAAATTTAATCTAACAATGATGTCTGTATATATAGGGTACTGAGTTGAATTCAGCTTGTAAAATTCTATATTTTCCCTTTTTTCTCTCGAAATTTTCTATGAACTAATTCCCTAACCCAGACAGGAAATTTCCCCATCAACTGGTGATTAACAAGAATCTCAGCATAATTACTTTTTCGAGGAGGTAAAAATGCAAGCTCATTTTCAGATTTTCAAAGCGACTGGACACCCTGTAAATTTAAATAAACCTATGTTCGATGGTATATAAAGCAAAAATAACGAGACATATTTTATATACCTTTTATAAAAACAGTCCTGAAATCAATACCAACAATATAAACAATACGATACATGTAATTTCTTTAACAACAAAATTTATATTCCATTATGAGGAATGAATCGTGCATCTTGCAGGAAACTGATATTTTTATAAAATTTCATTCAAAATTCCTCGCTTTATCTAAAAAACCAAATAAACGTGACAAAGAATAAAACGTAACTGCAAAAAAAAAAAATCCAGTACGTCTTTCACGTTTTATTTCGGATGATTGATACGTGTTCTAATGAACGGGAGATGTCTCTAGCACAGTACGCATCATAATAAACACGAAACGTGCTCAGAGACATGTTTTGGTGAACATGTTTTTAGTGTTCAAACCAAAAAAAATAAAAAATAAAATAGGGGCTGCGTCAGTGACACGGCAGCAAATTTCATAACGTAGGACTAATGTTTTATTTATGATCGGCCATTACACGTCTATGTAAGTTCATCTACAGGGTGGGTCAATAGAGAGTAAGCCAACTTTATAAAAATCATAAAAAAGTTATTTTTTAATGGAATTTAATAAAAATTTGTACAGATATTGTTTTTTTCTTCACTTTCGAATTGTTCACGTTCTTTTTTAATGACGTAATCAATCGAATTTGTCTTTCAAAATGGCATTCACTAATGAAGAAAGAACCGCGATACGTTTTTTGCGTAAAACCAAAATTACAATGCTAGGCAATTTTTGAAACTGTTTCAGGAGAAAGGTGCTAACTTTGAACACAAATTGAAATAGGGAATTTTGTTGTATCCTATTTAAGCACACATGTAAAAATTTTCAATAAATTCCATTAATAAATAACCATTTTATGATTTTTATAAAGATGGCTTACTTTTTATTGGCCCACCCTGTATATTAAATGTGGTTAAATATGATTTTAAAAAAAAAAAATATGTAAAAAACACAAAAACAGGGTTCCAGTAAATTTGTTGAAAAAAATTCAACCATATTTAAAGGATTCCAAGGTTTATTACTTCCATTTTCAAGGCCTGTAGCACGACAAATTACCACAATATTTGTCAGAGAGGAGAAATGACATTTTCTAACGAATTTTTACAATATATTTTTGTTCTTTTATAAACATTTTTTTCCGATAAGCACAAGTTTCCCCTCACGCACGAGAAATTGCAACATAAACTGACATGTTAATACAAATAAATTTAAGCATAATTCCCGATTTTTTCGAAGAGATAAAATTCAAACACATTTACCATATTTTCCCGAATTTCAAAGTTGCTGGACACCTGGAAAACCCAAATCCTAATCCCAAATGCTAGGTGGTCCGAGTCCGACACATAGATGTTTGGTTGGTTAGTTAACTTTAGCGGCCCAAAGACTACGGTCATAGAGGACCCAGACAACGTTGGGGATATATCCCCATATCCAGTATACACACAGGTCATAGGAAAGAGAAAGTAGAAGAGGGAGGAACATGGCCGAGGTACATAGTTTTAAAGGAACTACCCCGGCATTTGCATAGAAACAACTGAGGAAAACCAGTCCGGGTAGACGACTAGGTCGGGAACCGAACCCGGATCTGCCGATTGCCAGGCGGATAGAAACACCTAGCTCGGTGGCACACATAGTAACTCTGGGTATTTACATCGTTTCAGAAATAGACAGTAATATTTAAAGTAATAAATATGCGATGAAAGGTCAATGTGCGATCTGCCATTTTGCTCATAAAATTCCACGCGTCATTTAAGACTGCAGGCCAACGCCGGGACAAGGCCAGCAGCCGACGTTCCATGCCGCTTCACACCACGCCGGAGAACGTTCCATGCTGCTTCACACCGCGCAGGAGAACGTTCCACTTCGCCGGTACTGAAATTAGCACCAAAAACAAACGCGTAGTTTGTTTTACTGATTTTTAACGTTGGCCTAGTATTTCCTGCAATACGGGAGCTAAACACCAACGCCAGAGGAAGAGCCTTCATCACCTACCTGGAAATTTTACCTACGGATCTCTGTTTAAACTCTCATAAGAAAAAGCCACCACTTAGGAAATTTCTCCCATCCGTAAAAAATCCCCACACATCTTTAGACCGAGAGGCAAGCATGCAATCCACTGGACCGCCAGCGTCGGCAAACAGTAGTCCTACGTCAAATGCATTTCAAAAGAGAGGAAATGTTTGCTGTTCATACGTTTTGTAGCTTGCAACAGCAATCAACATAACTTTTACATCAGACCAAAAGAAATCTGCTACAAAGTGCAGACTTAAATGGAAGATGGCCAAGAACGAAGCCTTTCATCCGTGAGACAATAAGACAAAAATGCTTACAATTTGCTTAGGAACACAAAAATAAATCCATGGAATTTTGGCAAACTGCGATTTCCTCTGATGAGAGTAAATGCTGTGTTGTCTGCCCATAAAACATCACTAAAATATGACAAAAAAAAACTATGTTTGCATGGTGATGGCAGTGTTATAGTTCGGGGATGCATGACCTTTGCTATAGTGTTAAGGCGCGTCTCCAATAAGAGTATCATGCAAAATGAGGCTGGAATCCACATACACAAACAAAAAACACAAACCGAAAACCATGAAGCCGAAGCATTTCCACCAAAAGACTACAAAAACCAGGTTCAATGTGTCGTGTTTATGGCGCTCCTACCAAGGCAGGTTCGCTACCGTATGTACAATTTTAGACCGGGACATTGCAGGCGATCTATATTTCTAAAAACATCTACATTTAGAAGTTGTTATTTAAAAACTTTAACGTTATTTTTGAAATCAGCTGTATCGTTGAACTTCAAAAGTTCGTCCGCTCACTGTCAGACCAGGTCTCAATAGAGGTCTACATTACAAAATTGCGCATGTTCCATGCACGAGAGCCTCTAGTGGCCAAATTTGCTAGGGGACAGCCAGTGTCGTCCATATAGCTTTTTAGATTGATTTTCCTCTTTTTGGAACACATTTTTTGTATATATGGGAATTTTAAAGTGAGTTTTTGAAATATGGGAGTGGGAATTCCACTTTGAAATCGCGTAGGCAATTAAAATTCTGACTTTAGCCACGCCTTGTATAAAAAGTGCAAACAATTCATGACATTCTTGATCGGCTTTTTGGGAATTCTGTGACTCCAACTTAATGACAATTGAAAGAAAGTACGAGAAAATGCAAAAAAAAAACTGTTTATAACTTGTTAGGCTACCAGACGTACCTACATACAATCTGAGTGTCAAATTTTAAAAAAATCAAATGATTGCATGTTGTCTTTTTCCCTTTAATTATTGGCATTTTGTTCACTTTGGTTCTGCTTGTAAAATTGTACAGCTCTTAATAGCTCTACAATTTTGATATTTACATATATTTACAAAATGGCGGCTGAAATAAACCCGGAAGGCAAACTTTTTTGCATATGTTTGTAAAAACGTGTATATACGTGCAATGTACGTCTTGGTGGAGACCCGGCTTAAGGAGTGGTTCGTTTATAATGCTAAAAGGAGACTTGTAACACCTCCACAAACTCCAGATCTTAACAGTATATTGAACATTTGTGGAGCTATTTTGAAGGTACATACTTGTCTGTTAATTCACCGCCACTGAAAGTATGGCATGTCAAAAACAACATAATGACTCATGTGATTTCCAAATTGTGGCATTTCCCAAATACGACATTTACCAAATATGGCATTTCGATAAATGAAATTTACCAAATATGGTATTTTCCATTCATGACATTTACCAAATATGGCATTTCCATGAATGAAATTCACCAAATATGGCATTTTCCATTCATGACATGCCATACTTTTTTATTTGTATCAGTCAACATGAGTGATTATGTTGTTTTTGGCATGCCATACTTTCAGTGGCGGTGATTTAACAGATAAGAACCCAAGATGGGTAGCGACATCAAAAATTTAGTAAAATCAATGCCTCAATACCTTGAACACGTTATTCAGGCTGAATGACTCCATGCGATTTTTCTAAGGTTAAGTTCAATATTCAAGATAAAAACGCAATTTTTCTGCATTAAAAGTGCGGTTTTACCTGGACCAATTCTCGGCTGTATTGGGTCCTGCGATCATAAATATATTGCCAAAATAGTATACCCCAAGATTTTGGACCTTATCCCACTCATTTTTCCCCTTCATTTACACAATCATTCTGGGTTTCATAAGCTTGTGTGTGTGAATCGCAATCTATCTTTTCAATCAAGTAATGAAACGAAATTTCGTGGATACTTAAACAAAAATCAGTGCAATGTAAACAAACGGAGTTGTTTACATTGTTGGATAGCGATAAACTTCAGAAAGTGGGCGGGAACGTAGCACGTCCGGGAAGAATAGTTAAAGACAATATTTTTATGTTCGGCTAGGTGCTACAGATTCCACTAAAGTGTCAAAATTCTTAGCTGTATTGACATTGTGACGTTAAATAATAGGTCACACCTAGCCAGCGCTGGTCACTGCTCTACACATTGTCATCGCAAGCACTAACATCAGAGTGTAAAATTATGACATGTACTTACGCTAAGTGGTCAAGCCCAACTGTCAGAGCGACATAGTCCTGGTCAATCCTAGTCCAACATGTTTTTAACCCGTATTTTAGCGAGGGTATCGAGTTATACTAGCGTACAACTTCGCGTCAAAAATAGTACTTCTTCACCAACTTCCAAAATTACCACCAAGGAGGACCCAAAGTCCTCACAACCGGTTTTTCTCAAGCCTGGTCTTTGCTCTCCACTGAAAGTCACGGGAAGCCTACTACCATCTTAAGCATTTTCATCAACCGATCCTGGGCCATTTCGATTACTTACCGAGAAGTAACAATAATGGTCGCACTGTTCAAAACGCGTCAACCACGTGACCACCACACATGGATAGCATCAGTCTCGAAAGGGCCATCAAGCGACCCTCCACCGGAATATCAGCAGGATATCTAAATTCAAGGTCAACATCTTTCGAGCAAAACAAATGTCTTTGGAGATAAACTGGAAGTGACGTAACTCATGTATAGAACAAATATACTCCCCATTTCTATAAAAAAGGATCGACTCTTGGAATGGCCAAACGCTCATCAAAAACTGCACACATGAGTAAAACGCAACCGTGGTGACTGTGTTTGTGAGACTGCAGACGTGCATACAAACTCAATGTTTGTGACAAATCAACTGATAAACAGGTGCAGGTGCCATCAATTTCGTTACCCCACATGATGGGGTTAACTTTTATGGTACCTATATAGGTACTAACATTTAAACAACCACCGATGCATGCGGCCAATGTACACTATAGGGGTACTCAAACGAACTTTTTTAATTTAACTTTGGCAGTTGGGCTATTACTGATGAATCGGCCCTGTGTTGTCCCTTCTCAAAAATGGCTGGCAAAGGATGCACAGGGCCATTAACAAGTTTGGTCAGCTCCCATTCTCCATAATGGCTGCCCAGCACTCTGCTTGTTTACGCAGTGCAGCCATTTTGTGTTTTGTAAGATTTAGGGTGGTCCCAAGTCAAGTGGGAACTTAAAGAGCCTGGATTGGCTGGTGGCAGTTGCCATGGGCCTCCTGAGTGGCTGGATAGTATCTTGGGATATCATCCAGGGCATTATAAGCCCTGCTCTCCAGGTCAGGAGGACAGTCCAGAGTGAGAAGCTGAGCCTGCCAAGGCAGGCTCCCCAAAAGTAAGGAACTTAGCATGACTTCAAACATTCTTTCTGCAGGCTTTGCCAGCTATAAGGTGGTTATGAGACTTAAGTACTCTAGAGATGGTAGTCAAACTTACAGTTGATTCATGTCTTTCTTTCTGCTGGCTCAGCCAGCTAGTATAAGGAGACTGAAACCTGTTTCCGTAACCCAACTAGGAAGATGCAGAGAGCAGGCCTAAGATTGATGGAATAAGTTCAAGCAAATTTCAAGGCACATCTCTCAAATGTTCAAGGAGCCTTCCAGCATAATCCCTGATTTTCAAGGCTGATAGGCACACTAATTATGTTAAATACTGTGACCATCGCCACGTGACTTTGGAATTCTGCTTTGTAATATCACTGAAATTTTCAGTCGTAATGTGAGGTACAGTGTCCGTGTTTGCTGCTTAAGTTAAGGCGGGTCTTCACCAAGATGTACATGAAAAATGTACGTACATACACGAATAAAAACAACTCAAACCTTGTACGTACATACATGAAAATGTATGTGAAATTGTCTCCACCAAGAAATACAAAAAAACGTGTGCAAATGTATGCATGGTGCCACGTGGGTGATTGTTGCTTCAATTGAGCCAATGGCTGAGCCGAGCCGATACTACATACATTTTCCCCTTTGATCTTGACCGCCTCCCAAGAGAGCGTTCAAATGTACGTACATACACGATTATACATACAAAATGGCGGCTGAAAATACCCGGCAAGCAAACTTTGTTTGCATGTTTTAAAAAAAGGGTATGTACGTCTTGGTGGAGACGCGCCTTTAGAAATCACGCCTATGGAACTGGAGTCCAAGGACTTTCAATGCTGATCAACGTCTAAAATAACTGGGGCTTCGTGCATTTAAGGGAAAGGTCCCTGACCAAGGTTCGAAATACAAATAACAGTTGGTGTTGATTATGACAAATTCAAACTAACCACAGCTTGGTATGGAGAATATAATGAAATCTCCGTGGTATCACACCCCATTCCAGTTTGCATTTAGGTTAATTCTTCCCCACGCGTGAAAAAGTAAAATGACGTCAGTGGAGAACACGCGGAGTAACGCCTTCAATGCACGAGTATGTTATCAACCTCATTTTTAAATAGAACAGGATCCAATATTACATATAGGCTAGATCAACTAAAATTATTCTTACTGCTGTAACGACCAAAACCTCCACCTTTTAAACAGCTTCAATATTGCGCATGCGCGATAGGCGGACATACTCTACGGCGATTGCGCAAGTGAGTGAACCACACCTTAACAGATGAACACTTGCATATGTTAAATATTTCATACATTTGGGTTTAGTAATTATGTTTTGTATTCTGTTTCACATGAATTTTGAAAAACACATGCTGTACAATGTAATGTTGAATTTTCCACTATACTTAATTAATTTTGATTTTTCCCAATCTCGAAAAATCCTAAATTAGAGATTCGTGGGGATGTATGGTGTATAACCAAGTATTTTACATACATTGAAGTGTACTGTATGTTGTGACAATAACAAAATGCTGAAAATATGCAAAGGTAAAATAACACGGGCAAGTGAACCACCACTTTCAAGCCCCATAGAGCTGTCCTGTCATCATACCAGGAATACCACAACAGATGTTCAATTTTTTTTCAATTCAGTTCAACTCAGTACCCTACAGTCAGCAAATAAATACTATATGGTGGGGAAGGGGGGGGGGGGGAAGAGACTGTACCCAATTTCAGGAGAATGCTCCTATGTCAGTAGCGACTTAGAACATCATTGTTAGATTGAATTTTTACAAAATCAGGAGAATCGCCAGGTAGGCTATTCCATCGTCTAATCGCATGCAAAAAGAAGGACCAATAGTAAGCATCCGTCTTGACATGAAGTTCAGTCAAAGGATTTCAGTGATTAAGTCTACTCCTAGAGTGGTCGTTAGGGGTTAATATATGGGTAACAAGATGTGAATTAAGAGAAAGATTAAAACGTTTAAGTAACCCCATAGATAATATTTCTCATATATAGCAGCCAGATTTTTCAAGGGTAATTACCAACATTACGCGAGTGTGACAGAAATGTTCCATTCTCTAAATTGGGACACGTTGAGGTCCAGATGCAAAAAGTTTTCTATGTGATTTTTCAAACGTTTTAATATTTCTTGTAATTCCAGAAGAATGCTTACTATTGGTCCTTTTTGCATGTGATTAAACGAAGTTATAGACTTCCTGGTGAATGTCCAGATTTAGTAAATATTCAATCTAACAATGATATCTGAGTCGCTATGCTGGCTGTAAGTTACTGACCTGAATTGAAGATATGTACTTTTACTTTAGGGGTACTCAAACAAACTTTTCATTTGGGCAGTTGGGTCGCATATAGTGCGCATGCGCATTAGATTCAAGCAGATCTGCCGAGTTAAAACATTTTGTCTCCAGCAAATCTATTGGGTATCCTATAATGGGACACTATACACCTAATGGTGTCATCACATGTAAGATTGGCATGATTACCATACTAACTGCAGATAAGTGTGAAATTTGTGGGGCTGTTTTATTACCCCTATTGTTTAATAGTGTGTTGTTACTGTTGTATTTGCATGATACAGCCTTGGTCAAAAGTCTGGAGCGCCCCAAAAAGTCAAGTATATGTCGAGAAATAAACAGTACCCTGGCTTGCAAATGCTAAGATATTTATTTCAATATCATTACATTGCAAATTTAGTATTTCGCCACTCCTCCTTTGGCTCTTATCACTGCAGCTACCCTTCGTGGCATACTTGCGATCATTTGCAAGTATGCCACGAAGGGTTGCTGCCCCATTCCTCTTTAATGTGTGCCAACAGCACTGCTTTCGATGTTGATTAATGTTGAGCAACATTTTTCTTCAAAACTGGCCAATCTTAACAGTTTAATCCCATGCTGCAGAAACTATGCCCTCGAAGCAGCAGAAATAATTTTATAATCGAAGGCTCTAAAACAGAAGCCAACATGTTGGTGTATGTCATCGAGTTCATCCAGCCCTCGCACACAAACAGTTCTCCAGCACCTGTATTTAGCCATACATCCCCATATCATCATGCCACCGCCTCCAAGTTTTACAGTAGGGGCAATACATTCAGGACAGTACTCTTCTCTGGGACGGCGTCTCACATAAATAGCTCCAGGAGTACCAAAAAGCTATTGAAATAAGATGAAAATTAAGTTACTCTCAATCTTCATCAAATCTATTCTTAAACCAAATTGGACACAATTTAACGAATGAAACTTTGGCATTAGGAACAACAGGAGAATAGTCCCTGGATGTTAGTTTCATCCGACCAAAAGACTTTTGCCCAATCGTCAACCGTCCAAGCTTGGTGTTTTCGGCACCACTGAAGCCTTGCCTTCCGATTCTTCTCAGAGAGAAAGGGCTTTTTACGCGCTTTGCACCCTCTCAGGCCAGCTTCCAGAAGTTGTCTTCATACAGTCCTTGCAGAAATCGCATGACTTGCATGCAAGTTGTGCTGACTAGTCAGTTCCAAAGATGTGTCGCCTGTTTGACAGAGATTGTCGAGCTAACATTCTGTACCCACAGGCTGAAGTGTGCCGCGTGTGGCCTGATCTTGGTTTGTCATCATGAGATCCTGACATAGCAAACCGTTTTAAGGCGGTTTGAACACCCTTACATGAACATTTCACTGCTCTCGCTATTTCCACTTGGCTCATGCCTTCTTTATTTAAAAGTAACATTTTTCTCTATCTGCAATTTACTTAAACCTCTCTTGTTTGACCGTGGCATGTTAACATTCAATAATGCAATGCCAAAATGTAATTGC
>JAQGAE010003404.1:0-14844 GCA_034696685.1 Julus scandinavius | reverse complement strand
CTTGAGGACGTTCTTTTTGAATGGCCCCTAAAGGAGATTATATAAACTAGAGGGTCAATAAAAGAACAACCATTGGAATGTGCGGCATTTTACTTGTATTATGCATTTCAATTTATTTCTCTGCACGTAGTTTTTATTTCCGCCCACAGATGGCATTTCAAATCGCGGTACATTAAACAATAAAAATCACTTTGCAGCGAACATGATTCATGAGGTATAGTAGTAGCCAGCGGTAGCACGCGGTAATGGCAAAATATTCGAATTATAAAACATGATGGATTATGTGTACTAAATATTTCATCCCATACTCTATTATCATAGTCATTTTATAGTTATAGGAAGGCCCAACATAATGGTACGAGGGAGGAGGAGGAGGAGGAGGAGGAGGCAAAGTGAGCCTTGGCCGAAATCAATGGCATCGACCCCCTACCAACTTCGAGGTGGGGTTAACACTGACATTTTTTAAACTTCAAAGGCAGTAAAAAATTACAACTCGCAATTTGAAAGTCAGTTAATGACTATTGCGCTCCTACCTTTGCCTCTTTCCAATGGTGTGCACCGACACCCCCTATTTTTATCATTGATGCCCATGGCAATAAAATGCCTGGCCATCATTAGGGAAGAACTCAATTTAGAGTACAGGTGATTGGCTAATAGAGATTTTTTTTTATGATAAGCCACACTCGCATACAAATAAATCAAAATGCAGAAATGCACCAGGGTTATTACACCTGCACACGTAAACTTCTAATTGCACTCCTGAAAGCACGGCCTAGCAGCAATCATATACATATTATAATGGAGTGCAAAAAAGCAAAAGTTGATTAGGTTATCACCCAGAAGAATGTAAATCCGATCTATTTATCAGCCTAAACCAAAAAGCAAAGATTATAGGCGAGAAGAATCTGCGTGATGAGATTAACGCTTAAAAATTGAGACACCCGAATTTTTCCACCAACATTCCTGCGGGCTTAAACACCCAAAAGCCAGTGTGTACTTTGAGGTGGGTGTAATCCTAAAACAAAAGCCAGAAGCAGACAATGGGAGGGGGGCAGTGGTCCGGAAAACCACAGTTTGTTTGTCCGTGTACTTCGAGTGCATTAAGTATTACTTTGAAGAAAGAAAAAAATTAAGCCTTTGGGGGTTATGGTTGATTTCTGTAGATATAAATACTCATAAGTTGAAGCTCCCTTCGAAAACTTTCCTCATCTTCCTATATTTCAATTCGCCTTCGTTGGAGGTATTTAAACACAAAAATGTCAATTTTTTTGAAATATCATGTCAACCACGATAGAAACTTGAATAACAACTAAATCCAGCAATCTAATATTGAGAACACAATGTTGGTGTCTTTAAAAATGTAGCTACACTGTTATAAAAGTTAATGTGGTTGGGCATCTTGCTAAAAAGCAAGAATCAAGCAAATTCATCCTTGTAAATTTGGTATAATTGGCATATAAGGATTTCATAATTGTAGTTGCAACTTGCTCAGCACATCGCAATGTCCAGTTGAGTTTGAGGCAATGGGCTCCTGAAACTCAGATTTGCAACGGATACAAAAATCTGGACGCAAAGGTGTGACTTAAAACAGCAGGCAAACGCTACAAGTATATATTCATCAGGCCTCTCATAACCCTTTTCATCTCAGGAATCTGCCACTAGCGTAATCGCATTATTCCGGTCCTCCAACTCTTGTAGAAATCCCTAACCCCGGAGATATTCAGCTTGTTCATTTGTTCTTGCACAATGCATGGTGGGGATTTCTGGGTTTTTTTTTACAGGTAACTGATGTCTCAAAAAAAATTAATGATTGCATTACTAATCAAGACACATACAAAGATTGCGTGTTTATCACGTATAAATGGGAACAATGGAAATTATTTTTCAAAGAAACGAACACGTTGAACCAACAACAACATCAACAACACACAGGATACAAGAAGGCTTAAGCAGGACAAAAAGCTACCAAATAATAATAAAAAAAACAATTGAAAGCACATCTAGGAGAGCTAATACGCATTCTTCACTCTTTTTCTCAACGCCTTTCTGAAGATATTGTCGTCGTCAATTACATATAAAGCACGCTCTAGGGCAACAATCTTCTCTTTATGGGATGCCAAGCGAAGAATTGCAAACCACTAGTCAGGTTGCATTAGGTACATTACTAAAAAAAATGCTGAAAAAGTATTTAATCGACATCAACGTGGTTGTTTTTGTAAGAAATTCGGAAAATACAAATGATGACCACCAGCCACGAGGTCTGGAAATGTCTGAACAGTTTCCTTTCGCTATAAATTGCGTTTTTCTTGCTTATTTTTTCAATAAAACAACCTCTCAAAATTCTCCTTGATATGCAATGCTTGGTTTTTGTCAAGGGCCGGGTTGGTTTTTTATTGTATAATAACAGAAAAAAAAATCGTGATAAGTGATTTCGATTCCCAGCATGCCCACAATGACATGGCAATTTCTCTGGTTGCTGATGAAAAAATAAGATCAGTATAGAAAAACATGGCAGGAAACTTCGAAATCTTATATTCAAATTAAGCACGCATCACGTATGTTATAGGTCTGTATAACACATTCAGTAAACCCCCAATGAAAGTTTCCACGTTATATAGTATGCTGATTCGACATTAAACTTATGCGTCAATGTACATAGATAACATGCATCTAAAATGGAATTTTAACAATCTTCCATTAATTTTCATATATTAGATGAGTGTATTTGCGTTTCATTAACGACAGTGTACAATGTTAAACTTAAAATGTATAATCAAAAATGCAAATGTACTAAGCTTACTAAAATTAAAACAATAAAAAATGTGGGTTGGATTGAATATGCGTGAAAATTGCATGTATCACATGTAACATGTCAAACTTGGCTATCATCATGCCTATTTTGTACATTAATTTGTCCATGCATACCTCACTAGTAGTTAAATTGGCAAACAAACATCCACAACTTTATTTTAACACCCATTTTTTTGTTATTGCATGCATGGCTACTACAAACTTATCATCTCTGGTTGTTATGTCCTGTAAGTAATGCATAATATATATGTTCCTCCACCTGTCCCTCTCATTAAAATCTACAGCTTTACAGGCATGAAATAATAATGGCAAAAAAAGTGAATATATTATGCAGTTCTTGTAAAGAAAACCGATAAACTTGTCAAACTTCTTGTCTAATTGGTATCCTATAAATTTTGTCCTGGCCCCTCCTAAGAACAGAATGCTAAATTGCATTTTCGGATTCCAGCTTGAACGGACGTGAATTTCCTTTGAAATATTTATAGGCAAGATATAATTGAAGTTTTTAATAGCGCCCAGCGAGCTTATATACATTGTAGATTTAAAATTCTGGCAGATTGTATACCTATTTTAATTGTTCCCTGCATGGATGCAACCGACATAAATACCTGCCCACGCATGGCTGATAATTGCATTTTCCAGCGGCTAATTTATATTTGACGTTTAATGCGTTAATACTTATGAATCTATTACCTTACACAAAAAAACTGCAAACGCAAAATATATAGTAATTATAAACAAAGATGTACGGCTTTACGTTTTTTTGAGCAGCTAGTTGAAGGTAATGGCCCGTGTAAACTGTCCTTTTATATGTTCAATTATATACCTGGCAATGTGCTCAGGAACACCAATTTTTACTTTATTTTCAGCAAATATATATAAAATGTGCTTGATTTTTTGTAAATGGCGTAAGTTTCATGTGCTATAGGGGAGACCGGGGCACAGTGGGTACACTTTTTAGAATTAATTTTTTTTTTAAATATTTAACTTGTAGCATTTTAAAAGAATAACACAGTAATATACAAGCCTTCAGGATCTGTATACATTTTGTCATCGTTTTAGAGCTACTTGTTTTTTGCTATAAAAAGATTAAAGTTGGTTGCGCAGACTGTCCCACTGTGCCACTATACCGGGGCACAGTGGGACATGGCATGGGGTACAGTGGTCCACGCGAAATTAAGACAAGTTTTACAAGAAAAAAACACCACATTGATTAATTGTGTTTAATTCAGCACGGCAATTTAAAATTTCAAGTATAAATTACAAAAAAAAACCGATTAAAATTAACCGTAATTACAGCAGCTTTCATATTTTCACTGCTTACTCGTCTAAATGTGGTTTTTTTCAGTGATTGTGAACCATTTTTACTTTAAAACAAATTTAAACTTGGTTTTTATTTAAAGTTATGATTAATGAGAAAATATAAAAATATTTTCCAAAAACATTAATTGGAGTATGCTTGGAAATGTCCCTCTGTACCCCAGAATGTTGCGATCCACTGTACCCCGTATAACCAATTTGATTTGGATAAGGCCTTACAGCTGACCACATGGCTAAATTAAATAGCATAAACTTTAGTTTGAAATTATAGCTGGATATATACACTTGTCAATGGTATATTGTAGCATTACTACTGTTTTATAATTACACCTAGAATAAAAATCCAATTGCGAGTTGAATATAATTACTTTTCAAGAACAAAAACTTTAACTGCAAATATTTTCTTCTATACTTGTGTCGGATCTCAGAAATTTTGGTTAATGAAAGAGTGATGCATACAGCTTCTTTGCAAATCAAAAGCATTCGGTTGCTGATAAAACCCGATTTTATGAAGAAGTTGTTCCACTGAGCCCCGGTCTCCCCTACTCATTCCAGTGACTGAAATGAGGCTTGTAGATTCAAACTGGAGCTAACATTCCATGCTTGATTTTGCATCTTTAGTTGGTTGACATTTCTTTGAATTTTTCGTGAATTTCAGAGGCAGTGGGATCACTGTAGATTAATACAAGGGGAAAACATTTTGAGATTCAATTTGTTGAAATTTCTATTGAAGTTTTCATGAGTTTCTTACGTAAGTCAAGCGGCACGTAAATTATACTTACAATTAAGGGAACCTAAATGCACAGAGCTGATATTACCTAGAATCGGATCACCCGCAACTTCTACTGCACCCAAGACCGCCTAAAGTTCAGCAGTTATTTCACCTCGCAGAACAATAATTTTAATAATTTAATTGCGAGATCCTAGCAAAAGTATGCAAAATACTGCGGGCAGAGTGACTCCCAGCAGCGCCTCTGTCGCGGGGGTAACACCGCCAGACGGAGAGCGCAGAAGTTTTGGGTAATCAAAGAGGATCAAAAAAATAACCCTCCCCATTATCAGTCCAGAGACGTGTAAAAGGTTATTGGGCGTGCCCCTTATTTTCTTTTGGTTCCTGTACGGGTGGCTCAAGGCGCCTTGCCTTTTCATAATGCGTTTTCGCGATCCGGTCGTCCATTTTCTAGTTTCCTCTCGGGCCACAAGATCTGTGATTTGCGACGGGGGTGGTGGGGGCCATGGTGGTGCCAACAACAACAACTGTGAAAATTAAAATAATCACAAAGGAAAGCCCAGCGATTTTTCCTCCAAGCCATAGTTGTAATAGATGGGAAGGCTGCAGAAGCGGTGCCGTCTTTTTTTTTTTTTTCTTAATCCCATCTCCCCAAAATGCAACAACCCTCACCCATGGGGTTTTGTTGGGTGTCTTTTATGCAAATGCTGCAGAATTCGTTAACGTGGCCAAGCACGGGGGTGTGGCTCGAGCTTGTCTCAAGTAGCACTTGGCGCTGGCTCTTTGATAAAGGCTGTCGGAATCTTTGAATGTCCACCCCCTACACCTTCTCATTACGAATTCTCGAATCCCAATGAGTACCATGGAAGGGGGGCATCTCGCGCTTATAAACGTCGAGAGCCAAAAACCAGAACAACAATGTCACATTTACGTATTGTCGAGTGCGGTTTTACGAGATTTTTATTTTACGACTTTTTTTTCTTTTCTTTACAGTGTTTACAACCTTGTTGGAATGAACCGTTTGAATACAAAAGCTGCAGTCAAATATGTGAGGTATGTGGCAGAAATGAACCGTCATCGAAAACATTGGTGTAACCGCCCTCACCAAGACCCTCTCCAGGCACCAGACATGCTCATCCCACTCCTCGGGCAATGCATGGCGGGACCCAAAACGCCCAATTTTCTGCCTTTCCTCACGCATGCATGTAGACCAACTGTCGAAAACGGGTGGTGGTGGTGCACCCACACAAATTCAATTCCATCGGTGTAGATCATCCATCAAATTCAGCGGACACATTCGGTCTAGGTGTATTTGGGCACCTCCCATTCTTGTCTGGTCACACGAATATCATCCTCTTTTATCTTTCTCGGCTATTTGGGAGGGTGTGCACAATGGTCCAAACAAAAGACTACATTTGTTTGGGATTTTTTTAAAACTTTTCCTACAAGCTCTCTCTCTGACTTGTCATGGACAATAAGAGAATGTAACATAACTCGAATCAAAACTTCTAAAATAGATGGAATGTTCTTTACTTTCAAAGGAATGCCACTTTCAAAAACAAACTTTGTCGTTGATAGGATAGCCTGATGAACGTGTTCAATCTTATTTTCAAATTTCGTGATCTTTTAATTGACCAAAATTTACAAAACCATTTAACCAATTTTCAAGATTCTATTGCATGTTTCCATCTTTTTACGAAACTGCATTCACCCCTCATTCCCACATTTCGTTAACTCCCATGAGATCATAGGCTTTTCATTCCTTCCATATGCCTGGTAGCACGGCATTGTCAACAAGTTTGTTTATTTCTCCATTCCTACAGAATTCTAAGTCCAAGCAACCATGCATAAATTCGTGCCAATTCCTATCAAACACTAGTCGGGTTACAACACCATCAAGTTTGGACACTGGCAACGGATGTGACGAAGAAGAACAAGACGACACAGCTAATCCTAGGCTTCCAGTGGATAAACCTATTGGACAGCTCAAGACAGCCTGCAATAGGCACAAAACCACAGTTCCTGAATACCAAGAATATGCTGCAAACAAGGATCTAAAGTGTTTGGACATTGAGGAAGTTAATGTGACAGAAGCATGGGAAATGATGGGAGCGTCTCTCCAGTGGAAGGTCAAGCATCGACACCATCACCAACAAGCCCATGGAGATCACCACCATCGATTGAGGCATCATCGTTCACCAATTCTTTACGTTGTCCAAATGCACCAATTGCTTCGCATGGAACCAAAAATTGCAACACAGTGGACAGTAGTGGCTACGGTGATTATTTCATACTATTTTTTTTCATGTTTAAGTCATAAAATACAAAATGTTAATTAATTTTCTTCGAAGCTAACAAGTCATTGAAAAACCAATTCCACGTTTAAATAATTTTAATTGTTTCCTCGTGCATGCTCCTGCCAACAAGTTCACGCATAATCAAAAACTCATTTTATATTTAGAGAATGCACTTATTTCTGGGTGACAGGGGCGAGGAAAATCAAGCAGTAGTAATTTATTTTATTTCAGCTTTCCCCCCCACTCTATACCCGTTAATTTTATTAAAAATGTTTTTTTTTTTGTTTTTTTTCAACAGACGCCGTCTACATCGTCCAACATAAGCAACGCCCTGACTTTGGGGTTGCATTATCAAGCCCGGATCATCGCAGTATCCTCCCACGGAATTTGCCACATATCGGAGGAAACTCGTCCGTTCGGACTACCAAAAGGTACCCCCACACCCCCGCCTTTTTTAAATGATAAATGCTAACAAAGGGCTGCCATCCCAGAAATGCGGTAAAATATGCAAATTGCGAGAGATGCTCAGCGGGTGAGCAGCAGGGGGCAAAATGCTTCTAATAACTCGCGGTAGAGCAAGATGAGGGGCAGGGTCTAGACAGTTGAAAAATGTATGTGGCGCATTACGGCAAGCTGCGTTTCGATTAAGACCAATTTGTGTTTTTCTTTCTTTGCAGATCACCCGGTACCAGGACCACCTGAAAACCTGCATTACGTCAGCTACAACCGCTCAGAAGGGGGCCTCCTAACTAACACCGTTTTCTGGGAGCCACCCAATTTCCCCATTCCCATTTCAAAATATTTGATAACGTATCATCAGTTCTCTGAAATGGTGCAGTCAGAATCCCCTTCGGCCACTGCTACGACATCGGAACACCCTCAACAACTGCCTGCACCCAGAGCTGAAATTCCAGGGGTAAGTTCCGCTTAAACTAAGCCAATCCCCCACATTTATCCTCAAGTTTAAAGACACGAGATTTTGCTGGCAGTAAAATTATCGCTAGTTTTTTTTCTTCAAAAAATAAGTAGACAGTTTGGTAGTAAACAAAGAATTAATCGTAATTGCTTTCAATAACAAGATAATTTTTAAAAAAAGTGAATTTCTGTTTAAGAAAACTTGGCAGCAGCCAACACGAAAAAACAATTAATTATACACTATAATTAAAATTTTAATTATTTATTAATTATGTATCATGTGCAAAAAAAAATGAATTCTATTATGTTTTAAAAATAGCTTTTTCAAACTCGCATTGTTAACAAATGTCAACATGTTTGTGAGAATTGCATGGAAACTCCTATTTTTTCATTTTTTTTGATAATGGAAGAACTTTATGAATAACATTAATAACTTGTTGATATATTTTTAAACAGAACGAACATTTACGTAAATTGAGGAATCTGGTGCCTAACTCATCTTACATAATAAAGGTAATGAATAATATTCAACTCAATAAAAACCTTGCAAACTGCAATTTAAATTTATTTAAAAGATTTTGACTTTTATAAAAACCAGATTCAAGCCGTTGTCCTACTTGGAGAGCGACACATTTTCGGACAAGTTGCTTCTCTTCAAATTCAAACGCTACGTTTTTCAACTACAGGTAACATAGATTTTTGTCTAAAAATTACTGAATGCTTATCCACAAATTTGAAGTTTGCATTTATATCAACATTGCTTAATTTCATTCAAAAAGCAAAGTCCAAATCTACCAGTTCTAGTCCTACTGTAAGACATCTAGACGAGCAACAGAAAATATCTGCAGCTGTCTCTGATGTAAAAATCCACGTTCCCTTTTTTGACAATGGAAAATTGAAGGCTAGTCTATCATGGAATGTTCTAGATGGTAAGCAATAAACCACAATTTCAACATATAAAAATTTGCACTGTAATGCGTGCTGTATTACATATATATTTCACTTTTCTTACTGGAAATGTTAAACCATTTTAGATATTCGAGACAAGACCAAGCATTTTGTCATCAGGTTACGGCCATTACAATGCCCAGATGTATTTGATCAAAGCATGAATCACCAAGAGACTCAAGATTATGTAAAACCAGAGGTAAGGATGCTTAGACGGGATTCTCTAATCGGTTGCAAACGGAAATCGCATACATCATTGTCAATATAATGGTTATATAAACATTTTTTTTTCCAATTAGGATTCCTCCTTCCAATTTGATAATTTGAGATTTGATTGCTCCTACCGTGCAGCGATATGGGCGGAATCAATATATGGAAATAGGGGCGAAGAAACCGTTATCACTTTTGAAACTCCGAATTGTCACAATGTAACAATTCGCGGAAAGAGAAGACCAGATTGCCCACGATTCGGTAAAAACTCATAAATCCGAGATTCAAGACTCATTAATGACTTTCACCATCTTAATAGCAAAGATATATTTATATCAAAAATTCTTTGAAAATTATAGCGCCACAGAATGTCAACTGCGAAGTGAGGCTTTTGACAAAAACTGTCAATGCAGATTGCTTTTGGCAGTACCGTCATGACGACTCCTCCAACATCTCCAGATTTCTGGTAGTGGCGAAAACACACGTGACCAACCATAACCAAGGCAGCTCCAAAAACGCTGCAACACATTTACTGGTTAACAAGGTATTTTGAGAATAACAAACACCACAAAACTTAAAATTACACATTCCAAGTTTGATGTTCCAAACTCAAGGCATAGTTTCTGCTTCATTTTAGGATGCACGTCACACTGTTTTGACAGACTTGGTTCCCAACAGCAAATACCACGTCATGGTTAGAGCCATGGGCGTGGATGGACTCGGACCCAAGAGCCACGCTCACTTTTTTGTTCCTAATCTACCCCATTATCAAGGTAACGGCTGTAATCGATTTTCCACTTTTACCGAAAAGGATTTTGTCACTTGGCTAACAATTGGTTTCATCGCTTTTTTAGGAGCGTCACGAAGGGCCGCGTACCACTCCTGGCAAAAAAATAGCAGCGTTACTACAGTATTCAACAGAGGAGACCCGATTATGAATATTGCGCTTCTAGTGATTTTGGCTGGATATGCTCTGTTGTAGATATAGATCTAATTTATAATATAAGAATTATATGTGTATAATAAAACTTAAGTAAATGAACATGATGAAATGTCTTGTAAATAAAAAGTTGTGATGTTGATGGAAGTCGTAATTTTCATTTACAGAGACAATATAGGAATAGATTGTTCCCCCACTATATAATTAAACCTGAAGTTTCCTAATACGTTGATTAAGCAATTTAGGAAGGGACATACCATATTTTACGGACTATAAGGCGCACTTTATTCTTCAAAAAATTGCCTCCAAAATTCAGGTGCGTCTTATACTACTTGTTTTTTTTAAAAAACATTGCTTAAAAATTAAGGTGCGTCTTATAGTCTGTAAAATATGGTATTAAATATGGGATTATCTATTCCTATATTAAGTTCTTAAGACTGAAATACACAGTTTAAACTTGAATGGACAAATTCGAACAAACAGAGTAATTCGTTAGTACAAGTTTTGCAGAAATTGGGGTGTAAACTAAATTTAACGACAAAGTACATTATATTTTCTGTATATGCACAGCGTTAATCATTTCAATAGTATATTCACCATGCTCAAAAATAGATAAATTGTTATCCGATAATAAAAACATTCGCAAACTTTCTTCGCTTTATATTACATAGTAGTTAAATATGTTTTAGGAGAAAGAGTTGACCGCTTGGCATAAAGCTGATTTCATAGATATAAACAAATATGTGGCACCCTGTATCACCATTGGCTGCCACGTGAATTTATGGTTGACCCTCCAAGCATAAAGCTTCGGGTATTTTCTCGTTAGAGGGTGCTCATGCACGGACAGTAATTGTTCATTAGTAGGCTTGTAGAACCATGGTAGAACTCATGGTGAAGTGAATTTAAATACCAACACATACTTCTCGGGTACTGTGTCCAAATTGTATAATTATGACAGGAGGAAATTGGCTTAGAATAGCGAGGGTCTGCTTCCGCACCAGGTCGCTACGATGGACCCTGGTGGACAGCGGGTTTCAAACCCACCCTAAACACGTGAGCACCTGGACTCCTTTGGCGGCAACTTTCAATGCAAAACCAGCGAATCGATTTGACATAAAACTTTTGGGTAACAACACGGTAAGGACCCTTGGGCTCGATTCGTGAAATATCACATGGCACGCAATTCAAATTGGGAATATATGTAATTCGGTTTATGAGATAATCATTATTTTCCAAGTCAAAATAGATGAAAACAAATTGCATTATTTTTCATATTTTTGTTTTTGATTTGGTAATAATAAGTGATTATAGCTAAATAAATAAACAACTTATAAAAACATCTTGTCAAAAGTTTAACAAGCACAGATTTAAAAAAAAGAAGTTATTTTAGCTATTTAGCTATAATTTTAAAGTGAAAAAGCAAATTTGTTAATATGTTCAGATAAATTTAACTCGATTTCAGGTAAATGTTAAGGTTTTCATAATTTGTTATACAGATAACAAGTTGGCTCGTTATGAATGTGTAGAATAATTTGAACTATATTAAAAACATTTTAGGGCCTATTTGACATCAACGAATTGAGGGACCCAACAGGATTTCATTTTTTGAAAGCTCGGGCAACCGAGGACACCGATCGCCTTGTAGAGGAGTCATGTAGCCCAAATAGAAGACGGAAAATGGTCACCATCTTCGATGAGCTGTCAGACACTTTATGTAAAGTGGCAGACATGGTAATATTTATAATTTTAAAATCGAAACAGTAAACAGATGTTGGATGGCGTTAATGAATTTTTACAATAAAATCTAAACAGGCAGAATTTGTTCGCATTGCTCATCCAGACAACAATTACGCCCATGCCGCAGAAGATGCTTCTTTGAGTATCAATGCTTTGGTGGAAAGGTAAATTGTTTCGTGCATCTTTTTATATATTCCAGCAAAGCTTAACTGAAATTTATCACTTCATATATCATTTACTATCTATTGTTTTAGGCTGAACACGAATCAGGAAATTTACAATGCACTCAAAAGCGTCATCGAAAATGGGGATATTGTTCCAACTGATGAAGTAGACACACACGTAGCTAAATTATTTCTTTTTGATTTCGAGCAGTCTGGGATTCACTTAGATGAACAAAAGGTTAGATTTCTGCATCGTAACACCACATGAAAACTAGAATTATTGCTTATCCAGTGAATTCAATATCCATTCTTTTTTTCTAGCGCAAAAGGGTAGTACTGTTAAATGAGTTTATTTTGCAAACGGGGGCTCTCTTCATGAATGCAACATCTTTACCTCGTGCTGTCTCAAAGGATAAACTTCCCGAAAGCTTACGTTCATGGTATATTTATCAGTCTATATATATATATATATATATCATTTGTGACTACTGTACATCTCAGCACCTTATAAAAAAAAACTCAAAATCAAGTTTGGTATTCTTTTAGTTTTCCAACTCATGATAATAATGTGATTGTCACTGGACTTTGTGCAGACTCCTCCAATGAAATGGTTTGGACAATATTTTTGAATCTATAGTTACAAAAATTGATGCGACCTTATGTTCCCAGGCATAAGTTATGTAATAATTAAAATTTGTATTAATCATAGATGCGTCAAGCAGCTTATAGGATTTACATGTATCCAGATCCACAGCAGGAAAAGAGACTACAGGAACTATTGGTGGCCAGGGAAGAACTGGCTAATCTGTGCGGATTTCCAACATTTGCCCATCGAGTGCTTCGTGGGAGTCTTGCTGAATCGCCAGACGTGGTTACCAATTTCTTGGACGCCCTTGCAAAAGCTATTCTTCCTTATGCCAAACTTGATTGGGAATTACTATTAGCCAAAAAGAAACAGAAAAACGAACTTTCGCAGGTTCGTTACCGATGCAAAACAATACCATTTTTGTTTCCCCGAAATGTTTTAGTTAGTTTGGCCTATTATTTGAAAAAAAAAATATATTTGTCTGCCTGGCTTGGGAAAATTTCTGGGGAGAATCAACCCTGACAAATTTGAGTTTTATATCTCATTTTTTAAAAACTCCTGTATTGAACTTTTTTACAGAGCCTTCATATGTGGGACACACCTTATCTGAGTGCCATCATCAAGAATGAAAAGTATTTATGAACCAACTCTGATGATAGGTTGTTACAATGTAATTCTGGTTTTCAAATACTACAACATTTGTACTATTTCTGATGGAATTGTTAGGTCAAAGATTGACGTATCTGAAGTTGTGTCTTATTTCTCATTGGGCACGTGTATGGAGGGATTAAATTTCTTATTTAATAATCTTTATGGGATTACTCTGGAGACTCAAGAAAGTGATTCCTCGGAGTTATGGGCACCAGATGTTCATAAACTAGTAAGCAAATTTAATTACTTTGTATATTCATAAATTTAGAATCATAATCACATGCACCTCTCAGTATTATTTAAATGCCTATCATTACAGGCCGTAGTAAAAGAAAACGAAGGCATTCTTGGGTATATATATTGTGATTTCTTAGAAAGATCAGGAAAACCCAATCAAGTAAGTTTTGTGCATTTATACCATAAGGCAACTTTGGAAGATAACTTAAGATTTCAATTTCTATTATAGGATTGTCACTTTACTATACGCGGTGGCAGGGAATTGCCAGATGGATCATATCAAGTAATAACTTTCATTCTATTAACAGTATTTTGAGTACTTAAGTTTTTCATAATTAAGTCTATTGATGATATTTGTAGCTACCGGCAGTAGTACTTCTCCTAAATTTCCCTAAACCATCATGGACACAACCATGCCTTCTTAACCCAGGGATGGTAGAAAACCTATTTCACGAAATGGGACATGCCATGCACTCTATGCTGGCTCGTACAAAATATCAGCATGTAACAGGTAAGCATCGATTTCGCTTCAAGGTGGTATATTATCAGAAGTGAAAACCTGATTGCATTTAAACAAAATACAAATTTGAGCTGGTTTTTCTTCAAGGTACTCGATGCAGTACAGACTTTGCTGAAGTTCCTTCTGTCCTAATGGAATATTTTGCTTCAGATCCAAGAGTAGGTTCAAACACTTGTACTAAGCAATACAAAAAATTGCTAAACAGCTACTGGTATAATTTGCATTTATAATTATTTAGGTTCTGTCGCATTTTGCAAGAGATTACAAAACAGGCAAAAATATCCCATACGACATGCTCGTGAGGATGTGCAATGCAAAAAACACCTTGTCAGCCAATGAACTGCAGCTTCAAATCTTTTATGCGATGTTGGATCAGCGCTACCACGGAAATCTAACGAATCTCGGTCTACAATTACTTGCTGGTGATAATGGGATAACAACAACTGACGTCCTAACTCAAATTCAAGCACAGTACTATGAACTGCCACATGTGCCAAACACGGCAAGTCATTATTGCATATTACTGCATGCCATACCTCCACAGATTGTCAATTTGATATAACAAATTATCAAATGTGAGGAAACTACACTTTCGCTCATACAAATATTGAAACAAGTGTTAAGCACATAACCCTAAATTGCAATAAATAATGGTAACTTCAGGTCAATTTGTCAGCCAGGAAAACTTTTAATATTGACATAACTTTATTTTCTGTAAACTAGGCTTGGCAGTTGAGATTTGGCCATCTCGTGGGATATGGTGGAAAATATTACTCTT
>JAQGAE010003403.1:0-14844 GCA_034696685.1 Julus scandinavius | reverse complement strand
CCCTGCATGTCATTGGAGCTGTGTGTCGTTGCCGCCATTTGAAGCGATCAAGCGACCGATCCCATTTCGAGCGGAGTTGTCGCCTGTCGCGTATTGTCGCTCGTAGGCGCTCGCTCCAAGTCGCTTGCAGTGGAGCATCTTCTATGCGTTCACTGCAAGGGGGATTGGTCGCAACTTGTAGGTCGTAGTCGCTCGTTGTCGCCGTCGCGCAAAGTCGCGCGAAGTCGCTGCCAGTGTAGAGTCAGCCCTAATGTTTCTTTACAATATGTTATGCCCTTTCTATTCTCTCCCTTCATATTGTACAAATGCATAATCAACCTTTTTCATAGTTAACAATTTGTACAACTTTTTTATTATTTTTCTATAAGTGTATAGGCAAAACACAAGAAGTGGTATTTACTTTTTGTAACTTTATTTTTGTGTAAAGCTCAATAAAAGCTCATTATTTAAAACTAAAATAAGCACTTACAAAAAAAAAATATTTAAGTGCATACTGAAACTTTTTAAATAATTGCACTAAATTTAAATTTGCATTTATTAAAACATTTACTACTGTATACTGTTTTAATTTATCGTTTGTTTTTATTTGTATATATTTAAACAAATAGCTTATTGTACTAAACTGAAGTTAGTATATTTTAAAACTAAGAAATAACGTCACAATATTCGATGCTGATACGTTCCAATAGCATTGCAATATCAATAGGAGTCACGTGTTGCTCAACTGGCCAATGGGAGGCAACGTGACCGTTAATTATTTTCTAAATCCAATCTAAAATGCTTATTTGTCAATATTGTGTCGGGACAAATACATGACAAGTTATGAAACAATTTTTTTAAATGGTGGAGGAATGTCTGCGTTATCTAGACGCTTTGATTACTAAACAACATGATCCGGAGAACCAATCACATCTTCGCGTGCCGAAAGCCCCTCCTACCAATGTAACACATTAGACATGTCCAGGACACAAAACGACATCGGCCTTCCCCCACCCCACAGGGCGTGGCCATGTGACCAGTTCACCCAACCAATGGCAAACCAGAGCAAAAGTGTTTCCATGACCCTTGTATGTAGTTTTATACACAAATTTAGTATAAGTAACCGGAAGTAGACATGTCCAAGAGGGTTCGGTATTGCTCCACGGGACATCATGGACACAGAACGTTAAGCACAGATTGATCACAGAAAGCAAGCTTCAAATAGCAGCAAAAGTTACAAGAACAAAATGGAAAATCACTTGCCTGACTATCTCAAAAGTTTTTCCTTTCCACAAGCGAGGTAGGTTTGTCCCCAAACGAGAGTCCCAGAGAAGGAATGGACAGACGAACAACACGATGGGTCGGTTTGCGTTCGGCAACAAAGAAAAAGTGAAATAAACTTGACCCAGTGAAGAAGGGAAGGAGAGGGAGCTGCTGTTTCTATCCACTCGCTACTGCGTTTTCGCTTAATGCGTTTTTGTTTGCATCATCCTATCGAGCAATTACAATAATCTGGCGCGAGAGTAAAATAGAAAAAACAGGTTGTCACTGCCTATCGTCATAAAAAAAACCGAATGACTAGTTTTATTACCTCGACCTGTTGATGCTGTTGAGAAAAGAACAGAAACAGACGACAGAAACGGCGAGAAAAACCTATAGTTTATAGGAAGAATACGAAGGGAAAGCAAGAAACTAGGGTGAATAGAACTAAAGAAATGAAAAAAGAACATGGAAACAAGGGGGAAAAGGCAGAACAAGAAGGATCAGGACGAAGGGAAAGCAAGAAACTAGGGCAAATAGAACTAAAGAAATGAAGAAAAAAAGAACATGGAAATAGGGAAAAAAGAACATTGAAACAAGGGGGAAAAGGAAGAAAACGAAGAATCAGGATGATTGGAACGACTTGGGGGACAGGAACAGAAAATGAGTCAAAATGTGAAGTTAAAAGAGGGAAAAAATTATTTAAAAAAAAGAGTATGCAGGCAATGAGAACTGGGAAGAACAGAGTGGAATAGATGAAGAACGGAAAATTAGTGCAATAAGTTAAATGAGAATATTGTATAACAGTAAAGGATGGAATGATGATGAATTTAGAAGGTCTTAGCTTCACATAAAATTGTAAGTGAAAAAAAATGGGAGACCCTAAGTCCCCAACTGCAACGGCACCTGTACATGGGGTGTTTTGACTGACCACATAAATTGAAAAACTGTCCTGTATTATTGCAGACATACATGTAAACACAACGGAATCAAAATTAACATTTTTGAAATAGCGATGTGATAAGTTAGTAGGGCGTAAATTCAAATCAAGATGAAAAATGTTTGGTGCTTTCATTACATTTAATTGAAATGTAAACAAATAGTACAATGTCTGGGCCAAAAGTACACATTTACATATCTGGTGTAGGTGAAGCCTGCTATAGACACTAGAGAACGTAGTGGACAGTGGTGATGAATGCACAAAAACGGATAAATCTATATGATCCTAGCAAACAGATGTCCAAGTTTTGACTATTGGAAAAAGGGTGTGACTTTTGCAGGAATGGCTTGGAGGATGTTGGGCATATATATTTTCCACTTGTCAAGCACTCAAAGATTGCCGAAAGGGAATGAAAGAGGCTGAATGGTTAGTGTTGGAAGGGGACTGATGGTCAAAAACGTAATGTCACGAATTGCTTGGTAAATTACCTGATAAAAACAGTAATCAGGGGCGCCGAGAGCCAGGGCCGGCCCGGGGGAAAAGAAAGGAGGGCAAAGCCGTATATGTCATCGCATTTCGGAGAGGAGGGGGGGATATGTATATGGTCGTTGTTTTTACCAAAGAAAATTTGCGTTTTTGCATTAGAAATATTGCGTTTTTACCATAGCAAAATTGCGTTTTTACCAAAGAAAATTTCCGTTTTTACCATAGAAAAATCGCCTTTTTACCATAGAAAAATTGCGTTTTTACCATAGAAAAATTGCGTTTTTACCATAGAAAAATTGCGTTTTGATCAAAGAAAATTGCGTTTTTACCTTAAAAAAATTGCATTTTTCAGTTTTCATGACAATTCCAAAAGATCATATCCCGGGCCCGGGATATTTTACCCCCCTTCCTTCCCCTCTCGTCAGGCCTGGCAGTAATGTACATTGTTATATCTAACCATCATAGCGACTGCCACTGAAAATTCTTCTTAAAGGGCATGCACTCAATAGTTTTAGAAATAATTGTATAAATCAAGGAAAGGAAGGGTAAAGGACTGTAAAACCTTACAGTACACCCAGTATCTGACGCCATGGTCGAGTTGGTTAAGTGCATGCATGTTTCTCTTGACTAAGTTGCCGGGTTCCCTTCCTGGTCGAGGTCAGTAGGAATTTTCCGATGGGTAAAATTCCCTAAGTGGCGACTTTTTCATACAAGTCTAAACCGAGGTCCAATGTAGGATCCTCTGCTCAAGGCCCTTCGAGAGGAGGTGGCAGTCCTCCCTCGTAGGCAAAACTCCTGCCCTCGTGTTGCAGAAATAGACCACACATAGGGATGATATGTGTTACATGTATGTAGAATCCACCTTATTATGGTGACATGATTAGGAATTCTTTCCATAACAACCATACAATTATTTAAATTATTTTTAACTCAAGACTGTTGCTTTTTAAGAGTATTACTCACAAACAATAACTATACATGGTTTGAGTATTTCATCCCTAAGCCTATTTATCCATGCACAGGCCCTTTCCCAATCCCCTACCACAGCATTGCACCATATGACGTCTGAGACTTAATTTATGTATAATTAATGCCATCCATCTATGGGAAAACACAGTCGTAAAATAAGCCTGACTTGACAATTACAAATATTAAAATTGAAAGCTAGGCATTTTTAGTTTTACCATTTGAAACTAGTAAACACTTTTGTGCTGAGCAGTTAATTTTAACAACAGGTACACATACTGTATAAGTTTAGCAAATAATCTCAATAATCAAAAACTATTACAGCTAAAGCTTACTGGAACTTAAAGATACAAAATATTGTATTTACTTGTACATATGGGTGGTCCTAAACTGTTGTAGGAGTGTTCTAATTGCAATGGGGGTTATTCTAATCACTTGAAGGCGTGTACTATCAGGAATGCGCTCCACACACATTTCAGGACTGTCATAATTATGGATGCAATTTCATTGAGGATGAAGATAGCATGCAAAATCGAGCATTTATCTACACTTAATAAGCACAACTAATTTTTTTATTTATTGACTTTTAAGTTCGGGAGAGGGGGTAATACATGAGTAAATATAATAGAAAACGTGTATAAAGCAGAATCAACATTCACATAATCACATGAAAAAAGAGCTAGAGATTCTGTAGTGAGTGTCAAATGCAATCACTCTTTGTTTGATGAATTGCTCGATTAACTGGAACTAACTGGTTGTTGATCCTCGACAAAGAATCGTCAAAACATTGGCAATTACCATGGAGTGGAACTGAGAGGAACTTATTACGATAGTATTTATTTACTTCATTATTTATGATTTCGAATTTAGATAACCTCTGAAATGATGTTCGAAATTTAGAAAGTATATCCATATTGAAATTAAATAATTCTGTGGCCTACCGACCTCATGGAATAAGTTGTTCTACATCAACTTCAATTCATACATGAAGAAATCTCACTGTACGAAGGATTTAACAGAAAAACTTCCAATTGCCATATATGGGCAATTTAAAAAAAAAAAAACTTGATTCTACATATACGAAACTACATTAATATACGTTTTTCCAACTTGTTTAATAATATTTCCTGCTTCATGATCTCCTAGATTAATTACATAAAAAGGGGAAGGGAAATGGATACTGAGAAATAGGGTCCTCCCCTAGAAGGGTTCTGAAATGAGATCATCATCAGAATGAGAATGGGATCATTCTGGGAATTGCCATTTATAATGGGCACTTGTGATGACATCATAAGTGTCAAAAGTAGACCTGTTTGATTGTTTTTTGTTTTTTTACATGAAAAACTGATACTAGCGATACAAACATTAATGTTTATTTGGACTCATTCATTCACAATCATCTTGAACTGACCGGAAACCTGGTGACGAGATTACGCAACCCCTCCAAGGAGGACCATAAAGCGCTTAAATTTATGATCCTAAACAAAGGGGGATTCAGGATGACGTCACCCCTAACGGCGCTTCTCCCTTTTAAAAAGCCGAAAAAGGGGGATGGATTTAAATCTGGAGGAGGGCTTAAAAACGTGTACAAAAAGGGGGAGAAAGAGGATATTAAAGAAAGCTGGGGTTCGTTCGCAAAGTTTGTAGATTTTAGGATATTTTATAACGGTTGGGATTTAGTAATCATCGCAGGTGAGGCACAAGTGTTGCAGTGAATGTTCAGCCTGTTGGTTAAACAGGTGAAACTTTCAAATAGATTTTGCTACACGTGTAACTCATGTTTTCTTGTGTGAAATTAGTGAAAACCGTTTTTGCTAACCAAATTAACCCATTATAACCAATAAACTTTAGTGGGAATTGTATTCAATTTAATTTCATTACCCGTAGATTACACTAACATTACTAATATTTTGTTGTTCAAAAATAACATAAATGTCTATTTAAATTTTTTTAAAATATTCATATTATGTTGTGGAGATAGGTGATTAGGTAATCAACATTTTTAACTGAAATAAAAATATCATTGCAACTGAATTCTGTCAACGTATGCCTAACAAAACCCATGTTAATTTCTAATCTTAATTTTCCATATATAAGTGAACTGACAACACTACAAAGCAAAGGATCACTAACACCTACATGACGTTTCTTGCCCTTTTCGTCTAAATTCTTCGTCCTCATACCTCATCTTTTTTGGGGTTTTCCGCTTTTGACCAATTATTTCACCCTTATGCTAAATCGTGCACGTGTCCATCGCCCTAAGTATTAGTGACCAACCCATTCTTTTACAGTTCGTAAAGTTACTTTGCATTTGGTTTGCAGCAAGTATAGGCATGGACCATATCAACTGTCCTGGGATGCTCTCGTAAGTGTATTTTTACGTTTATTTTATTAATTTAGTATATATCATCATAGCAGTTAGGGATAAATAAAACTGAATCCATTGAAATCTCGTTGAAAACTTGTACTAATATAAATGAGATTTTACAAAATCACTTAGCCACGAAGGGATTTTCCCTTTTTCACCACGCCATTTTTTGGACATTAGGCCTTTTAGGAACTAAAGGAAGTATACAAGTCGTTTTACCCCAACGTTCTGTTGTTGTTTTTACCATTGTGCCATATACTGACATTTTTTGCAAGTTAGTTAATTTTAAAAAAAAATTATACTTGGCAAAGTGTCATCTTTTAATCAAACAAGGAGTTCAGAACAGACAAATCGTTCGGACAGGGAAGAAATGATAACTTTGTGGGTAAGTCAGGTTTATCAAATCTCATTTAAATTAACAACATTTCTAAACAACATTCTAAAATTTTGAAGTCAAAATGTCAAACGCTTTAAAATGAAAATTTACTGAAGTTATTTACAATTCAATTTAGATTGTAAACCAAATTGAATCAATTTATACTTTACAAGCTAATTTACTTTTTCAATGTATTGCAGGTGTAATATTATTTATTCACAAAAGCATCATTGAACAGTGAAATTTTTGTAGCGCTAGGCATGGCTAGCAAATGTCTTTCACCCCTCTTAAGTAGGAAATATGCATCAATTGTGGATTATAAAATCAAACTGATAACGCGTTTTAGTGTGACGACAGATTGTGTTGTCGATGAAAGAAAAGCTGGCGGCCAAGTGAAATGTACTTTTTCAAAAGTGCATCATCCATCCATCTTGGCACATTTATGGAAATGTGGAAATCCGAATTTAACAAATAACAAATTTTGTTAACAAGAAAAAATGTTCTGCGTTCATATAAGTTGAACCCGATGCAGAGTGCACCTTTAACGTCATAAGGGTTCAAAGGTCATCAAAACACTGATGATTCATGACAAAAACACATGGAGAAATAGGGCGAATTGGCCAAACGTGAGTCACTGATGGACTATGGTGGTTAGCAACATTGTGCTATCAGGTGGCACCAAAATGACCAAATCGATGTTAATTGGGGATTAAACGGTGTAAGGCGCCGACGTGAACCTATTTTGTGCATTTTCAACCAGCAATTAACAATAACTAACGAAATCTTCAGAAATTTTCCGAATTCAATGAACCGGAAATGAGGCGTGGAACTTTTACATAAAGTCCCAAAACAAGAGATGGAACTTGGGAAAATAAGTTTGCGATCACATGCGAACTAGGTATTTCAATATCTTTCGATATTGCAGTCTGTTTTGAAGTAGGACTACGTCTTTGTTTGCGGGTTTTTAGGAAATTAGTTCAACAGCGGCGGTGAAACGGAAATGTAACGGCTAACGGCTGTGAATTAGCTTTCGCGCGGGATAAAGGCTTACGATAGATTTTCATAAAACGCAGGCGGTTTTTTAACAATATTTGTGGGCTAATTGTTCCTAACACAGCCCTGTTGGTTTTTTAAAAAAATTAATTATGGCAGGTGATGCTTTTATGGAAAACGCCACGTGAACGGCCCTTATGCCACAAGGGGACAGGGCCGAGCAGCTTTGATAATACGCCCCCAGACTAAATGGGGGACCCCACCTATAGCAGAAAATATCTGCCATAAAAGTGCACTGAAGTTCAGTATTTCAGCCAGCAGAAATATCACACTTTTACTGAAAACAATATTTTTACTATAAAGGTACACTTTTACTGCACAAAAAAATGAATAATATTGCATAAAAATTAATTTAAAAAAAATGCTTATTTGCTTCAGAAAATTAGCAGTTTTACTGCAGAAGAATGGGCCACTTATTTCATAAAAATGTGCGCTCTTTAATTCAGAATACAAGGCCCTACATGTACCTCCATTTCATGACGAGTGGGACCGTGGGAAATTATTTATAGGCTATTTTTATGTCCAAACATTGGTAGATCACTGCCAAAGGGAACTTTTCTGCTAGGAAAGTAGGTTCGGACCAAATGTGACATGTCCCTTATTCCATGACATTCAGGTGATGCTAAATCGAATACACAATGACTAACTCATCTCATGATGTAACTTTGAGATAAGTTAAATTCGTAGATGAATTTATAAACCAGTTTTGAACGCTGGAATTCCACCATATGGACAGAGATCCAGCTGCAGAATACTTTTAAGACCTTCCCCGCCACAGATGGCAGCACCTTCCTGCGTCCGTTCGTCCCCTGCTTTTGAGAGAGGAGAAAGCCCTGGAAGGTTGCCAGCGGATTGGAAGTGAACCGAAGAGCAAGTTCAACACCTTGAAAAACGCCGAATAGCAGGCGTCTCTGGTCAAGAAACGCTAAAGCACAGCTAAAAAAGAGGGAGAAAAAGTCGAACAGAAAGTAGAGGGAGGGGAAAAAAACGCCTAAAAAGGTTCTCGTCCAACATCCGAAAATGCGACATGAGGACAACGTCGACAAGGATTCACCCAACGTGAGTGCCATACGAGGAATTGGACATTGACAAACGTACGAAGCAAGCCACTACCAGAAGAAGAAAAAATAGGAAAAAGTGCCGAAAAACAGGATAAAAACAAGGAAAAGTTGCCCCCGATGTGCGTCCATAATGGCTACGACAACAACCACGGCCACCTGCTCGGACGATGACCAGAGCAGTCTGGACCTGAGCCTGTGTCTTCGGCGAGGGTCCAACGACTCCAGAGATTCCTTTTACATGGACTTCGACAAAGGAATAGACTCCGATATCGACGTTCAACATGGAAATAGCTATTGTTCGGACGACGACGGACATCCCATCAAGTGAGTTACGAAAAAAGCAAATTATATTTTGAGCAAAAACACGGGGCGATTTGGAAGGGATGAAAGTGGGGAATTAATTAACCCTGAAACGGGGGAGAAGTTGATGGCGGCCATTTTAAATAGCTTAAGATGCCGATGATGCTTTTTACCTGCTGTGATCAAATTCAACTTTCAACTGCTATGAAATATGGTTTTAAAAAAACCTATAAAATGAGCTGGAATATTCCCCCTCAACGGCTTCCAGGGGTGAAATTCGTTGGCGTCCATTTTGGGTGGGCTAAGATGGTTAAGAGGCTGATGATGCTTATACTGTACCTATACATGTGTACCTGTCATTAGAAAATTTCTATAACCAAATCCTACGAAACTAGGCTAATATTAAAATGGTTTGTTTTTTTTAAATGGAAAATTAGCGTGATTACCCCCACTCAACCTTCGTATGTGAAGTTTGGGGACCGCCATCTTGAGTGGGTTAGTGGGGTGAGGAACTTTGTATAAGAGGTGGTAGAATATAAATATCTGCCTGAATGCCAATATCAAAAAAGCTAAAAGTGAAATATCATTTTTTTAAAAATTGAAAAATAACGCGGATTATGTTCTTCCCCACCATATGTTCAGGGGGAATCTTTTGGCGGCCATTTTGAGTAACTTATGAGGATGAAGATGCTTATACTGTACCTAAAAATACTTATGTATCGGTTTTGTGAAAAATTTTCGAGTCAAATCCTACGAAACTAAGCAAATATGAAAATGATTGTATGAAAAACTCGTGATAACTCCCACTCAACCATCGTATGGCGAAGTTTGGGGGCCGCCATCTTGAGTGGGATAAAGGAGTCTGTGTTATGGAAAAACAAAACTGTCTGCCCCTATCAAACTAGCAAAAAATGAAAACGCAATTTAAAAAAAAAAATGCAAAATAACTGGGATTACGTGAATTTACGTCCTTCTCCTTCACATGTTCGAGGGAAATCTGTTGGCGGCCATTTTGAGTGGGTTAAGAGTATGAATAAGCTTATACCTGCTGTGGAAATATAGCACGCCAATGAATTTTATATATTACGATTATGTATATGGACACCCAATCAAGTGAGTAGAAAAAAAATACACTTTCAAAGGGAAGAAGGGGATTATACAGGATTAAAGTAATCCTCCGATTTCATTGAGATGGGAAATCCGGAGGCAGCCAAGACTTACAAGGTGAGCTGGTATCGTTTACAAATGAGATCTTGATATCTATAGTAATTGTGACACTTTATACAACTTGATACCTAATATTACCTCAAAGGTATCACGTGTCTACCTGTTTCTTTCAAAATATTTCATTACATCTGGTTTTTCCTCGATATTAAAGGCTTCCCTTTTTCTTTTTCTCATGCATTAAAGGATTTTTATGGAGGAAAGTAAATAAGACAAGCAAAAACTAAGGAGACGTATGGTCACATATAACATATGGGAATATACATGTACGACATGTCCTTATGTGTTCCAAATTTGTGATGGCATTTCCCATACACAATATCATTTTTCAACCCTGGTTGCAGGTATCAATTTTTGGTGGGGTTATTCAACCTGAAATTTTAGTACATGCCAAAACACAGGAACAAACTGATATTTTTTAAAAAAAAGTACTGAACAAATAGTATACGTAAAAAAATGAAACTAAAGAACTAAATGATCCGACAGAAGTTAGGGCTATCTGGTTTCTAGAAGCGACCTTTCGTGAGGAAAAAATGTTTGTTTACTGTAAACGGGAGTGTTTTTTTAGGGAAATGAGAAGGACGGTTGAATGTGCCCAAATTACGCAGGAAAAAAAAGGCAGGATGAGGGACAGATGTTTTGCTGAGAGTATAAAGGGGTTCATCGAGGTTGTGTACTACTCGATGCCCTGTAAATTGGATCCATTACCCAAATTATATACACAATCCAGCCAGAGGCAACCTATAACCCACAACAACTTTAGGTTATTTAAGTGACTACATTTTTGGGTAATCCGAATTGCACACTAATCGTTTGTTATTAATAGAATAATGACACATTCTGAGGTTGTTGACTTTTCAAAATCTTGACTAAATCAATCATTCCCTGATCATCACTATATTTTTGTTTATTTGAAAGATTTTATAAGAGATTAAAAACAGTGAAGAAAATATTTAGAAGAAAATATAAGATTTTTTGAATTGAATTTCTTGAAATTATTGGAAATTTTATTTGATATTAAAAATACATAGAAAGTAAACCGCTCTTTTCACACCTGTATATGGAACACGCTATAGTGAATATTTGGCAATATATCATTTTTCACCAGGGCAGTTAAGTTATGTCAACCAAAGATTATCATTCCAATTTTACCGCTCTATATAATAAAAATTGAAAAATAGTAAAAGGCTTAATTTTTATATAGTATATAAATTAAAACGCTTGAAAATGTATATTAAATGAATATATAAATAATCACTAGTAATAATCACAAATTTAATAAACATTTTTATATACTCAGTTTTTCTGATGATAATGTGAATAAATATATATTTTTTAGAATTTATATATTTTTGTAACAAAAATCATTGGTAACTACCACGAGAAATATAACTTCATGATGGATATAAATATTTAAAGTGATTGAGAAACTGTTATCAGTGACAACTTTTCCTTTAGATTGGTACGAGGAAAACCGCATTTTATTTTTTAAATTAGTGAAATCATTCTTAATTAATTCCATTTCAAAATGAGGAAATCAGTGACGTTTATGTTTGTCACTGTCATTTATTCAGAAATCTAATCAAATGGACATTGACTTTAAAACGATAAGTTTATCAGGAAAAGCTCGTTCAATTTCAAAAACAAACAGTTTCTGGAAACACATGATCAATTTTTGATTATACATGGCAAACATGTAATCACATAGTGTATAACCGAAACATGGAAATTTTGTTCATTAATTATCATCTAAACGAATATTAATACTATGTATGGCCTTATATATTGACATATACATCTTAGTACAGTTTATCTCCATACGTGCCCAATTTGTTATTAATACAGTATATACTGTATAACGAGACAATTTTGTCTTTTCACATGTGTATATGGAACACGCTACAGTGAATATTTGGCAATATATCATTTTTCACCAGGGCAGTTATGTCAACTAAAGATTATCATTCCAAGATTGCCTGTTATCAATCCAGAATTGATCGTGCATGGATAACTTTTGAAGTCTCAAGCTGTTCCACATGTACCTGTTGAAACTATCAAGATTTCCTCACCCACAGGTGACTCATGTGAGGGGGGAATGTTAGTTCATTAAAATTTGGTGGTTACATAGGGCGCAAAATGTCGCACTGGCCACCTGCCCTTTTACCCCGTCTGTCGCCCTTTTTTTTGTTACTTTCAACATGTCGAAGGGAATGAAACCCACCAATGAAACACGCCCTTACCAACGAACCGATTTTGTGACTTGTTTCGAATACAGGGGAGTACAAAGGTCAATGGTGAGCAACAGGCTTTAGGGACAGGCAGGTGCAAGTTTGAAAGGTGTTACCGGTGAGGGGAGTACAAAATTGACACCAGAGGGCATTTCGTTAAAGCCACCTTTTAAAAAAAAACACCAAAAAAAACATAGGGCGCCACTTTTGTTGGTGTCTATGCCAACAGATGGCACTGTTGGTCATTCGCATAAATGGCTATTTGGTGGGCCCCCATCTCGTCTAATATCAAGAACTTAACCCCTCATATCACATGTATCGCATACGCCCAACAGATGGCAAGAAATGCCTTGTTTACATCATTATATCCCAGGCTGTGTTCAAAATAAAAAATGTCGCAACTTGTCAGCGCCATCTATTGCGAAATGAGTCGTCGGCAAATTGGTTCGGTTATGCCAACGATGCGTTTCATATAAAACATTAATACAAATAAGCGGTTCTAACCTGCAGTGACGTCAAGACATGAAGTGGTCCTATCGGTTTCCTCGGTGGCAAAACGTTATTCCCACTTTGGTGACATGTTTAGTCGGTGCCAAGAGGTGCGAGGATTGCACCACTTTACCAAAAGACATTAAGGGAAAAACCGTGTCCACGAATAATACACGACCTACGAAAAGTAAAAGTAGAGTGTTAATGATTCGATAACACATTCAATCTGTATCACCTTTAAAAAAAAATATTCTCAGCCACGTGTATACAACAGATTCAGCATCTAAATACAGTAGAACCTGTCTCTCTAAACGCATAAGGGTAAAAATGAATAAACCTCTCTAAAGTAATAATGAATAATCTGTATTGGCCCCAATGATTTTATAAGTAAATATAAACAAAAAGTATCAAACTAAGATGAGGTTACAGTTGAACCTGTCAAAATGCATACACTTGGGACTGGTGAAAAATATGCTTTTAGACAGGTTCATTTATCTACACTGGTCCCAAGTCGGGATCGGAACATTTTATGCCTTTAGAGAGGTTATTGATTTAGACAGGTTCTACTATACCGCTTAGATTGACCAGTTCAATAAGTGCAGACTCCATATATAGCTGGATATCTGACGGCCTGTAGACGTTTAAGATTGAGGTTTGTGTTGTACGTCAGATTTGGCTAGATGCTCTGTTGACTATATAATTCAGTGGTCTAGAGACTGTAGCTTGGATGACCTTGATCTTGTGATTTTTCTTAAGTCACTGTAAGATTTCCTTGTGTGAACCACTTGGATGATCCTTTTTGTACTTACACAGGGCTATACGGACAGAATATGTTTTTGTTGTGTGCGTTGAACCTTTACACGCCATTTTTCCGATGTAGGCCTACACAATTATTACAAAATTCAGCAGGCAGGGAGATTCAAGTCAATTACTGTACTTTACATGCACTAAAACGGTGCCGAATAGTTAATGACTGATATATATGTATACATATATATCAGTCAATAGCTATTCGGCTAAAAAAAGAGGAAATTCCCTATTTTGAAGCAGTATATATTTGCGCATGTCTGCTGAAGAACCTGTGTAAAAGCTTTTTTTCACCGGACCCATGAGTATGCTTTAGGACAGGTTCTACTGCACCTTGTTACCAATTTACCAAACCTAATCATTATCAGTCATAATATAATTAATATATTATCCAACAAATCCATTTTAATTCAAACTCTGTAAAGCACATACAAATCCATAAATGTCAATGACTATGTTATATCGTGTCCACCCAAGTATAATCGCATTGGTAATCATTACTATTGTTAGGACTTACCTAAAGTACTTAATATCCTCGCACTAAAATGTTTAATTCTTAAAAAACTACGAGTGAACTGAACTCGTGTGTGCGCCGCCATTGAAAAGAATTAGTGCAGTGGTGCAAGCTCCAGTGTCACGAAAATCTTTACCAGTAGGCGTTAATGATAGGGATTTTTCAGACCGTCCCTAGCAGTATGACAGCACTGTTTCAATGTTCCAAAACTGTAAATATAAAGTAAAATATGAGTATAATAACAACGTGTTTAAAATTATACATGCCCACCCGGGTAAAAAAACACTTTAAAAACACATTTTGGCCACTCTAGTCTGTAGTTGTATTGCCACTTCATTTTCGGATTATTTAAATTGAAAACTATATTTCCTCAGTAAGGTTAGCAACAAGGAGAAGGTGCGACTAGATTGTATAAGACACAGGAGTCTACCTAATTCAATTATAGTAAATAAGTTACAATAATTAATTCAAAATAAATAAAAGTTCGGAAATATGAAATAAAAACAGCAACAGAGTATCGAAAAAAAATAAAGAAAAAAAAAATAAAGAAAATAAATAAATAACAGAGACCACACGCCCCTCGAGCCCAGGTTAGGCGATTTCATGTAACAAAAGGGGACATAAAACGTGAACATAGAGCCCACGGTGGGCTCATGCCCACGGTGGGCTCATGCCCACCGTGGGTTCGTTAATGAGTACCCTCCACCCTGCCGAGGCAGAGCTTCGCTGGATACCCACGCCCGGGTGTGAGGAGCCGTCGATGCCCCCCACAATGGGGACTCCAATGAAGGAG